>JASVER010000030.1:6844056-6948294 GCA_030449065.1 Oceanodroma leucorhoa
CCAAACAGAAAAAACAAAAAAAACGAGGAAGCTTTATCTAGTCATACTACCTTTGTTTAACTTGGGATAAATTAAACTTTATCTTTGATATAATGTAATAAAGTTTTCATGATAAGTAAACAGAATTGAATTGCCAACATTTTTAGCCTTTTATTTTTAGAAAACAAGTAGAAGAAGGTTGCTTTTCTACTCTTATTTCTGGAATATTGAATATTTTCCTATGTTCCCTTCTAAAATGCAGGGGGCACATCTCATGCTTGTTAAGACTACAAGAGAGTCTATATCACAATGTGAATGAAGTGCTCTTTTGTGGACGCTTACCTTGTGTTCTAGATTTTTACTGCTATTTTAGAAGGCTGATTATGAGCAAGGTTATTAATGACCTTGATTGCTATTTCCAGTGATCTGAAATTATTTAAGGTGTCCTGCAAATATTAATAACTAGATTCCCCAGCTGCAGTAAAGGGTTTCATTTCCACTTTCAAGGCTTTCTTGATAATGTGGTCTTACAGTTTCGCCCTTTTGTTACTGAATATTTGATACATCTGTCTGTCTTTCATGCTGTATTCTTTTGATCTGTTATACAATCTATACATGATTGTATAACACATCAATTAATTAAAAAATTAAATATTTTATATTTTCACATTGCTACTTCACCACTAGTACATCATCTATTTGATTTTTACAGTTTCCTTTATGCATGAATTTTAATAAATCYATTCACTATGGATTTTTTCCCATTTTACCTCAAATACATATTGTCCTGACTTTCTAAATAAATGCCTAATTTCTACATCAGTTGTAATTCTGAAAAGTGTCTTTCTAGCTACAATTTTCTAGCAGGTCAGATGCTTGTGTCCCTGAAATCTGGCCCTTGTGGGTACACCGCTCTTCTGGTGGAGACAAATATCTCCCTTGYTTCCTAAGCCTGTGGAGAGTGTGGCAGAGAATGGAGACTGAGCTGGGAATTGATGAACCCTCCTCTTAAGGTTTTTATTTGGGTAAGGCATTGYAAGGCAGAGCGCTGAGCCCTTGTGACCCAATGCCCAGCCACACAGAACAAATAGCAGGGCTGATGCTTGAGCTATGGAGGTCCCAAAACATTACCCCAAGGTACCACGGGCACTGGGAGTATCGCCCTGACCTCCTCAATTCCACTCGCAGGATGAACAGTGGGGTCAAGTCAAATAATTGCCACATACTCCTGGACCGTGCCATAGTACTGTAGGCTGTGGTGTCAACTTTTTCTGTGGTAAACATTAATGTTGTTTACCATAGACAATACTATCTTTCAGCTAACCACAAGCCTGAAGAAAACTGGAAATGTAAGGAAAGAAAACCAATTCAAGCTAATTCTGGAGAAGATTGGAAAGCTGTCAGCAAGAGGAAAACAATTTGAAGACAGACAAGTATTTGCTGTCAAGAGTCATTATCCTTTAAAAGGGCTGCTTTCGGAWTCTTGCAGTTTCTTGACAACTAAATAAAATCAGAAAGCCAAAACACATATTTGGCAACTCGGGGATGTTGTTGTTGTTTGATATCACCTCTAGACTCAAGCAGCAGCATGATGTATGTTTTCTTGCTTCCAACCACTAGCATATCTGAGAYTGGTTACAAAAGCCCGAGGAAACTCCTTTTCCTCTAACTTAAGCATGCTTTCCAAAGTATAAAGTTATAGAGTCTTGGTTTCTATCTGCTTCCACTTTTGCTTCAGGCTGAGAAAAAAGGGAAACAGTGTTGCTTAAAAATTTCAATTTGTTACGCAGAAGACTTATAGCACCCCTTGATTACATGCCACTAGAGTAATTGTTTAAATCATTATTACCCTGACTGAAAGTTGTGATTGCTCCTTTAAATGTCAAAAAATCTAACTCTTGCCTGTGAGCACAGAGTCAAACATGAACATAGTTTTTGAATATTTGGGTATTTCCCTATGCACYACAGAAAAATTAATAAAATGCATTTTTAAAGCAGGTGTTACCAGTTACCCTTTACCGAAATGAATTTTTTTTTCTACTGTAGTTGATATATTTTCCTTTTTCTGATTTTAGATGTATCAAGATTCAGGCATGGACTTTTTTTTTTCTTGTTTCCATCCTATTCCACATTCTGTTGCAAGTTCTTAATTTTCAGTTTTCACCGTACGTGTACTACACATGTCACTTGTTTTGACAACAAAAATGGACAATGAAGAACAGAAGGTAAAGCTAAGAGTTTTACCTTGCTGACCTGGTCTGAATTTTATGTCTATGTGTRGTGATCACTGCTTTATAGTTGGGCTTGAGGAGTGATGAGAGATTGAGGAAGARCAAACTTTCCCTCATATGAAATACAAGTTGGTACCCTCATAAGCCACATGATGTCTGAAGTAAATCAATCCATCATTGTAGATCAAACAAAATTCCTGTGGCTGAAAGGGAAAYGATGAATTGATGGTATGAAGTTAAAAACACTACAGTCATAAAGTAAAAAAAGAAGAAAATCCTACAAGTATTTCCTCAATGTGTTGAGGCATCTTTAATAAGAGGGATTAACTCTYCCATGTTGGTGTTTTTCAGGAGTTTTYAATTTGATGCAACCTGTGGCACTTTCTAAGTGTTAAAGCATGCTTTGGAAACTTTGCTATTAATTACAGAATAAAGGTGATATTAACTGGAACACAACACAAAGATACAACCTCTCCTTGTTTCTTACAAGTGTTTACAGGTAACTTACTGTAGGTGTCATCTAAACTATTCCCAGTTTGAGTTTTGATCCTTGGAGAAATGTTTATATGCACAGCGGTTAAGTGAAAAGCTTTATGATTTACTTCGTTTCATGGCAGTAAACATTGAGTATTTACAAACCTCACACTAGATCCGTCTTTTAATTTATCATTCTTCAGGTACATAAACATGGTGCTTTAGCCCACTAAAAATATTGTTTCGCCTCAAGGAGAAGTCCTGAACCCCAGACCCTGAAGAAATTCCTATGCTTCTGCCCCTGTGATTAAATAATAAGTAGAGCTTTGGTTGCTTTTATGTTTCTCCTGTATTTATTTTTCCAATCTGGGATTTTTAGCTCAAATAAGAGGGTAGGACTGAGGGAGTGGATGGCAGAAGGTTTCTGTATAAACACCAGTAGATTTAACTACTGGTACCAAAAAGATTTAAGATGCTTATGCTTGGTACAAATCTCTATAGAGAAAAGCAAGAAGTACATTCACAAAATTTTTGATGTACAAAAAGCTTTTTATTTTAGCTTAAGCTCCATTCCACACATGGTAAGGGAGAAATTAATATTCATTTTAGTTGCTAAGTTTTTTGTGTGTTATAATTCACTTTACAGGCAATTCCTAGTTCAGAAAGACAACATATTCTTCACATTTCTAAAGGTGTTTCTTTYTTCTGTGTGGATAACCCTCTGTGAATCATTTACTGTCACTGCAAGTTGCCATCCTCTTGGATATTCAACACTGATTTATGCATGCATGGTTGGGCTGCCTAATTAGGGTTTTTGTCTTCCACATTTACCACAACACTGAGCTGTGGCCAGAATTAGTTGTCTTGGTTTGTTTTGATTTGGTTTTGGGGTGGATTTGTTTTTTTAATTTCTTTGTTTCTGTTCCTTTTCTGTTCCTAATTCACAGATAYACATAATTCTACTTTTTAGGGGTAGAATATTGAACTATGTTAAGAGAAGGAGGGAAAGGTTACCAGATGTCAGCCTTGATTTCATTGGAGGCAATATTGATGTGAATCTTGAATGTAGGTATATTCTATGGCAATCATGTTGTATATGAGTATATACTGATTTTTTTTTTTTTTTTTTTTCCCAATTTGAAACAAAGCTTCTGACAGAAAGCCAAACCTCTTGCTCTGTGGGTTAGATCATTTTCAACTACCATTGCTGATAAGCTAAAAAAGCTGTCTACTAGCAATGCTTCAGAAGTTCTTACAGAGAAATGAACAAGATTTCTTAGACTTTGAATTTAATTTCCTGTCTCTGCATCCTACAGGAATTTTTACTCCCTCTTTTTCTGCTCATTCATCACTTCAGCTAAACCTGCTTTACCTAGATGCAAACCTCAGAAAAGAGTAGTTGAAAAAAAACTAAAATATATTAAAGAGCTTGTTTTTAAAAATGAGTTGGTTCCTTTCAATATCTGTTTTCAGTTAGCATTTGAGTAGTCTTTCACATAAATATATTTCATTTGTTAAAAATATTTTCCACCACAATCATCTAAAACAAATTATGGTCTATGCATTTATTGCATAATTTTAACTAATACTACTTTAATAAAAATATTTTCRTAACAATTTAATACATATTTTTTACTCTGTGTTTATATTTAACTTTGAGCAAGTAATTATAAATTTAATAAAATGTTGTGTACTGAATTGTACTATATTTGAAAAGAARTATTTCAGAAGTGATCATATGGACATCAATTGTGATTAGGTATTTTTTTTTTCCCCTCACTTGAAGTACTTTTCTATGTGTGACCATGCAGAATTAGAAGTTGATACTTTAATTGTAAAATTCTTTTAAATTCATTCATATCTCACTCAAACTAAAACTTGGGGGGCTTGTGCTAGAATAATAAATGAAGAAAAAAGATAGTCAAGTATTTCTAAAAAAACTAAAGGTGTTTAAAATTGTTCCCAGTAGGAAATAAATTTGCTGGTACTATATTGGTGGCAATTAGTACAATCARTGAGATATGTATTGTTGCGGGGGTGAGCGAGTATAGAAAATACAAAATATATAGAGTGAATTCTTTTTTTTTTTTTCTTTTCTCCACATATACTGTATTCTTTAGGCATTCAATTATTTAATTTCAAGGTTTTATTCAGCTTCAAAAGGTTCATGTCCTTTGACCTATACAGTCCCCTTAACACCAGCTGGAACTAAGAAATGTTTTTGCAGGACAAATAGACATGAAAAGAACAAAGAATTGCATGCAAGGTGAGAACAGGACATTCTGGTGYTATACTTGGGCTGTAGGATATTTTTTGAAAGTAAAAACCTGATATTCAAATACAACCAAATTTTCCAAGGTGAAGTTTCCCAATATTTGAACTTTTTTTTTGTCACTGGGAAAACTAACCTAACTAACGACAGAAAGTGCTACTTAAAGTATTTGTGGATTGGAGAACAATAYCTTTCATTATCTAGAACGTACTTTTCTGGTTATCTGTTTTGARGGTCTATTTAATGAGTATCTGGACATAGACTATTGATCAATATCTCATCTTTCTACTGCACTTGATCCTCTGTTCCCATCAATATTATACGCATGTAATTCCATTCTCTGCGTTGAAGTTTCTCATGAGCTGTAGCAATGGACAAGATAGAGGGATCAACGCATTGCATTTACAATTGAGAAGACAGAGTAATYGGTGTAAATTAAATGGTCATTACCTGGCACAACTTTGTTTGTGGCAAAATCTCTATGGTTTTTCATAGATAGTCATGTACAAGTGAGAAGTGACATCGGRAAACCCAGGCAAATTAGCATTAGAGGTGGTGTACGAAGGGGACAGTTTGTATGATACTTCCTTCAGTTGTGCTGATAACTATTGGATTGATACTTGATTTTGATTATTGGCAATGGTCTGTTTTAAAAACACCCCTTATTTTGAAAATAAGAATTATTCTTTAATCCTACATCGGAGTTATCCTCTAAGAGAGGTTATTAGTGAGACTCTTAGTGATTTCTCATTATTTTTATTTTGTTTGAATCGTTGATCTTACACCGTGTTATTGAGGATCTTTAAACATTTTGTGTGATAAAAATGCAGTCATCAGCTTCTGATTTTTGAGTTTTTAAAAGGGCTTGTGACAGCGTTATTTATAATAAGTCCTTGAATTTACAAAACATTCCTTCCCATGTTTGGAATCTGCTGAACTTTAGGGCAACCTATTAGATTAATCCAGGTTTATCTAGTTTCTATTTTATGGAAAGATAAAGGATCAAGTAAGAACTGCAGGGTCTTTAGTGGAATTATGTGTATATATTCTGYATTACATTGGATGTGCATCTGTTACCTAAGATGGACTTAAAAAACTGGGACGCTGAGGCAGTGTCTGTCTGCACAGTGAAAACACCTTGTCTTTCCTTTACTTATTCATTGACTGGTAACTTGGTCTACATACATTTTCAARAAAGTTAGAAATTACCTCTAATTTTCTTCACAGCAAATTCACAAAAAMCATAGCAGGCACGTGTTTGTCAAGCTGACCATCACTTTTTAAAATATTTATTCTTTCCTTGCCTGCTAAGGTCCCAGGCAAAACTGATCAAGTTACCTTGGTGCCACAGTGTGTGTGGTCAGCAGCGGTACAGCTTTAGAAAATTCATCTTCGTATGGATAGGGGTAAGGTTACCTTTAAATTACAAAATAAGAGCAGCTGGAGCTAAGTAAGTACAGAAAAGGTTAAAAGAACTTGTAAACCTGTTAAAATAACTGGACACGCTAGTATGATTTATAGATTTACCAAGATAATTAATTCAGTTTGTACTCTGATGGTTGTATTCACAAATAGAACTAAAAAGCCTAGCTTCATTAGATTACATTAAATTGCTAAATGCATCCAGACACACAAAACTAGGAAATACTGAAGATTTGTCAAGGTTGTGGATTTCTCTTGTCCCAGATCACAATTTTTGTCTTTTGTCTTCCTTTCTTTCCTACACTTTTCTTTGTCAAAAAATTGCTTGAAAAGTGACAGAAGTTAAAAATAAAATTGAGCATATTAATATGTTAATGTATATTATGGAAAGGCCTTTTCATTAATGTGCTGATAGCAGATGTGTTTTTATAGAGTAGTCTGCTGAGTTGAAGTACCGTAGCAGCCTTTGTGTTTGGCAGCTTGGGAACCATAGGAATTACAAACGGTATGTAGATGTTCATTTGCATATCCTTAGTCCATCAGTTGAAATAGAGTTACTGTCTCTTTAAAGCACTTGTAAAATGGCAAATTTTATYCCGATATCTTCATTTTTTTTATTATTACAAAATAGAGAATAATTAATATAGTACTAGAATTCCTCTACAATTATCTCAGATGCCCGTTGTGCATAAAAAATATTTTTTGTGTGAGAAACTTTAACATATGAAGTAGAAAGGTCTTTAGGTAACTGTGCAAGATTGAATACCGTAGATTCCTCCTTTTAACAGAGACTGCTCCATAGTTTCAGCCTTGTAGCTTAATCTCTGCCCATTCCTCATACAGGAATAAAAAATAACCGTTTATTTAGAAAACTTGTTGACTTGTACTGCCTCTTCTCTTCTTTTTTTTTTTTAAAGCACGAAAAAATGGTAGAATTAGACGCCACTTTCTTGCACTGATTTTTTACCAGACACAAAAAGACAGAAGTATTAGGCAAGAAGGGAATGATCCCTCTGCATATGTTTTGGGTTTTCTTGCAGGGTTGCTGTTTGCAGAAACTTTGTGGAACAAGTAAATAGAATTCAATATGAAATGGTTTATTTAACGAAAATATTTCAGAAAACTTGTTGAAAAAGGGAAAAGTACAAAGACTTGAAATGTAACACATCCTCTGGGAATTTTACCTCATTCAGTTCTCTTTTGATTGGCATGTTTCTGCCTTCCCTAGTCTGATTAATATACACAAAGTATACAGATACTTCTGTAAATAACAGTTTGTATGAAATACATGTTCCCAGTTTGCTAATTAAACATAATAAATATAAGACATGTTTATAACTGAATGCATGACATGAAAGGTCAGGAAATGCAGATGTTGTCCAATTTACTTGACTTTGGAGAAATTAAAATTAGCACGTATGTAATACTACTTAAAAAAATATGAGTAACTGTTATCCTACAACTGTTTGAAGAAGAAAAAGTGGTTATATTACTTCCAGTATATTATATTCTGTCATAAAGAATTTCTTATTTGGAACAGCAGGTAAACCACAGTTATCAATCTGGATTATTAAATACAATATCACAAATTATTTTAATTTGGCATTCCAAACAGTTAAGACCAGTGAAGCAGGAAAATAACATGTTTCTTAGTCAACACGTTTCAGTTCCGGTATTCATCAACAGTAATCTGATGGGACAGCTAATGAGAGACTGCTTCAGGTTTACTGGTTCTGTGGATATGAGACAAATCACCTGATGGTCATTCCTGTAAATATTTTGGTCCTTACTTAACCTATATCCTTCCCTGGAGATGGGTTCCATCTGTAGTTTGAGAGTTAGTATTTTATCATCTTTTACCAGAAGCTCTATGAACAAATATTATGATTTTACTAGCTTCTCTCCCCTCCCTCTGGGTGAATTTGTTTGATGTTGCAGTAGCACTGTAAAGAACAMCCTTTAGAAATCTCTTAGAATGCATGACTCTTTTTCTGAATCCATCAGAAAAAGCATTAGATGAAATAGACATATTTTTAAAGATTCAGATTTTATTTTTCTGTGTATTCATATAAAGTTTTCTGAATTGTAATGCATGGAGTAGGTTTGGGTTTGTTTGTGTGGTTTGGTTTTTTTGTTTGTTTGTTTGGTTTTTTTTTAAATATTCTACAAGTTAAACAATACAACAAACAAAAAAGTCTCTCCACCCTTAAATTAGGTAATGATACTAGAACAAGTAATTCTCCACAATAATAGAAAAAAAATTATTTCACTTCTTTTTAATAAAGAAAATAAAAGGAAGTGGTTGAATATTCTGGTAGCCAGTCAAGTTTTCATGGCTACTAAGCGGGTGTTTTTCCTACCCAGAAAAATGAGAATATTTGATATAGAACTTGTTGAGACAGTAAAATGGATGGCCTGTAAGAGTAGGTGAGCAATCTCTTTGGGTTATTGCTCTGTAACGATGAAGAAGAAACAAAAAGAAATCTTATTCAGGAAAAAAGAAACGGATTCTAGAGTCCTGCCGGTCACCCCATGTTGCTCTCACCGTTATAATTAACATAGTTTGACACATAATAAAAGAAAGAGGCTGTTGAGATATCAAGGCAGAAAGTTGTCAGGCCAATGCAGATATTCTAGTCTAGGGCAAAATCATAAGTCAAACACCAGAAGACACATAAGCTTTGCTTCTTACAGACCAAGGAACACTTACTGTTGTTGTTTGGCCATTAATTCATAACATGATTTATACAGACACATCAAACCTGATCTTTAACTACTACTACTTTGATTAAGTTGTGATGGAAATAAATGATCCAGATAAAATTAGTAGGTTTGAGGGCTGCTGGATCATACTGTATGATGGGTTTTAAATAATTCAGTCCTTAACGGGCATCCAATATGCTTAAACTGTATTTCTAATTTTCCATAAAATAGTTTGCATTGCTAATTTGCTTCTAAGAGATTTCTGCCAATCAAGTTAAATGCTTTCTGCAAACTGCTTACATTCCTGTCAAAGCGCACTTGTTATACTAAACACCCACATTCTGTTCTAGTTCTATTTTAGTTACTTTTTTTTTTTTCTCTTTCCTCCTACAGAATGCTAGGGACTTCTTATTGATGGGCATCCAGGAAACTGAGCATAATATTTATTTTTAAAATATATTCACTGAATCAATGCAGATCTAGACCTAAAAAGGCAAATCCTAGGTTTTGAAAGCTGTGTGTGGGTGTTCCCGCTCGCCTCCTTCCGAAGCTGCTGTTCTGCACCAGCAGTGCTGCTACACTTGCAACGAGGCACAGTGCATGCCAAAGCCAACAGCATTGCTGAGTTGTTCCTGAACACCACTTAGTAAATAATCCCTTCCAATATTTTGCCTTCCAGGTATCGAAAAGTGACAGGTAAACAGTGGAGTTTGAGCAGTTCATAATCCCACATGAGAATAAATGGTCTTTGGACAGCATACTTGTGTTTGAAATGTAGCACGAGGAAGATTGTTTTTCTTAGCAGATAATACATTTGTATTAGTTTGTATATTATGTTATTGTATGGTAACAGTCCTTATCCTGTGTAAACATTTATATTGGGATAGTAAGAACGTTGTTAATGTTTTTAAAATGCTCTCTACATCTTCTCATTCAGGGAAACATTAAGAGATTTTAGCTTTAACAAGCAGCATTTTCCTCTTRGGAACACCATTATAGAAAGCAAGCCAGCTCAGCTAGTTTGTCCACTAAGATAGTTTAAGGCTAACATAATATATTAATGCAAAATAGCAGCATTAAGAGAATTTATAATTTTCAGGCAGGTTTTCATTCTGTTCAGAATGCAGAATGTACAAACAAAGGAAGGAAGGATTTTTTTTTTTTTTTTTTTGGCAGTGAAGTACCTAATAAAAAGTGAAGGTGTTGACCCACTATTCATTTCTTATTTCAATTCTCCTTAGCAAAGCAAAATTCCCTTTTGAAATTCATCACTTGACTTCCATTGAAGTTTTGAYAAAAGACCTTATGTATTTGTTCCCGATGGTGAATCCTTTCATTTTCTTTCCTCTCACTTTTTAAAAGGAGCTTTATGTACATTGTACCATGATATTACATATGTGCTATCATTCATGTTTACTGCAATTCTGCAGCAGCAGCTTTCACCATGTAATTTCCCATTCATCCTTTCAGCTGGTGAAGAAGCTTTCAGGAACTTGTAAATGTGCATTTTGCAGCAATTTTAGAAAATCTCAGCTGCCAACTTGTACTCTGAGACTYGTCCTCAGTAACAGTTTCCCTGAATCTGCATTTCTTAAAGATCAATGATGGGAGTAGTCCATAATGTAACTAAGGAGTTAGTTTGCCCTCTGTCTCTCAGACTTTACTTTCAGTGACTTAAAAGGGAGTTGCATCTCAGTGAATGGGAATAGAATTGTACKCAAATTCCCTTTCTGGCTGTTTCTATCACGTATGGTCATGGAGGTGGTGTACAGCCCGAGTTCTCTGAATTATCTTTTTTTTGTGTTCTTCWTTAACTTTTGCCTTCTTTATTTTAAATGGTTGTGATGTTCCTCTTATGTTCTGGTGAGTTTTTATTAGGTTGCTTGGTTTGGTTTGGGATTTTTTTTAAACCTTGTTCTTGTAGTCCTTAACTTCCATGGAGCTTCATTAGTTCATACAGGCAAAAACCTCTCCTTGTATTTTTGACGTTATTCACTTAAAAATAAAATTCAAATACATGATGTTGAAGTATTTCAGTGTCTTTCTGGGTAATTACCCAGCTTTACTAGGTAATTTGTTGAAGGTCTGCCTCATTCAGTGTTTGAGTTCTCATCCATTCAGTTGCATCTCCTGCTACAACCGTTTCCAACCAGCTCTTATGCAATGAATTAAAGTTAAGAACTACATAATTTCAAGTTAATAGCTCCATGGAAATTTTTTTAGCATGCACTAGTGTTAAGTAACTTATACTTGATCTACAGAAYCCAGGAATTATGATATTCTTTAGCATTGTGTATTCAGAAGGCATATATAGCTAACTGGCCACATAAGCCTGTGCTTTGAGGTAACCAGTACAGAAAATAGATATTTGGAAGGTTTAACGAAAAATCTGCTGGAATTTCAGGGACAAAATGATTCCTGGTGTCCCCAAGACTATGCGTCAGCTTTCTAGGTGTGTTTTGTTTGTTTGTTTTGGGGGTGGGGGATGTTTTTGTTTGGTTGKTTTTTAGGGAGGGTATGTAGTTATTTGGGTTGCATGTGTTATCTACTTCATCTACTACTATTTAAAAATGGTCTTTTAGTTGATGTTTGGTTTGTTTGGTAATTTCACTCCTTTAGTGGTTTGGGTTTGGGTGGTGTGTGTTTTGTTTKTTTGTTTGTTTTAAAACTTTGTATTAGATAACCATCATTTGAAGAGTTCTYGTTCTGGAGATCAGCTACCAAAAGTAAAAACCTTCAGTCCATTATACCTGGGACATAATAGAGAATTGCTTCAAGAAATCARTTAACTGCAGATGGTTTGTTCTCAAGCAAATCTTCATTACTAAGCTTGTTTTATATTTTAAGCTATGGTCTGAACCCATATTTGCCTCCTACATTGCCTTATGTCTCACCTGTTTGGGGAATACTAGCCCCTGGGGCAAACAAATTAGAACTCTTGATCCTACACAAGRACACATTACTAGATTTTCAAAAGTGATGACTATTTTTATTCCACTTCCTTAGTCCACTCTTTAAGTCACTRTGTCTAACGCTCTCGACATGAGAGCCAAGCCCTTACCTTTAAAATTAGCAAAACCTATGAGAGAAACCAGATTTATTTGTCTGGGTTTTGTAGCCATGCAAAATTTATGRCTCTGGAAGTTCTAGTAAGGACTTGATTCCTTCAGTTGTCTTGGCATCAAGAATATCCTTGGAGCATTTACTGTGCTTTGTTTCCCTCAATGCAAATAACAAGGTCGTCATTCTGATGTGCTTTTGCTTTTGAATAATATAATCACTGGTATGTATGGTTTTGAATTGCAATGCATAAAACTTAGAGTGCAATTTAAATCAAATTCTGATACATCACGGTAGTTATTTCCATTACCTGCTGTCTTCCCCCCTGCCAATCTTGCYGAGTAAGATTCTAGACAAAATTAAGTCTTGATCTCTAATACTGGTATTGGAAGTTTAGTACGTTAGAGATAGTTGCAAAATGTCTTTTCAGTTTTCTATTTTTTTTTTTTTAAAGATGTTGAAATCCAGATATTTTGGAACTAATCAACAACAAAAGCATTGTTAYCATGAATTTAAAATGTGTTGGGACATGTACAATTTCGTGGTTTGGTTTTATATTGTTGTTCAGTTAAATCTACTTTAGTCAGTTGGGGTCCATTGAATGTGTGCTTTGCCTCAAAGTCATAATTCTCATGTCTCCTGTGATTCTTTTAGTTATTTTATATGGTTTYAGACGACAGATTTAAGTCTTTTTATAGTTATTGAAGTTGAAATTTATCTTGATTCTAGTCTCTCATGTTTTAGTGGAATCTGCAATAGAAATAAAATTTTACATCTAGGAGAACTCTCTGGTGATCTTTTTTCTAGTATATCAAATATAGAGTTTGATAAATTTTTTTAATCATCTGCTGCAGACAGATCTTGTAAGAGACTTCACCTTCCTATAGTTACATTTCTTGTTAACCTAGGCATTTTAGTTTAAGTCATTTGAATTTGTGACTGTGATCGTATCATTGGTTTGCAGATATTGAAAATACTTGAAGCATATGATCGTTGATTACTGTTGATGTCTTAGTATACCGTTTTTGGTGTCCACTTTTGGTGTTGGACAAATTCTTCAATGGAGACTTTTGATGAGCACATTATGCATTTTACCTAACAAGTTACGGAAAGAGGGTGAGTTCTTWGTGGGGTTTTTTTGATGTTTTTTCTCTTGTGTTCATATTTATATGAACACAAGAGATTTTTGTGCTGTCCTAAAGTAGGTCTTGTAAGTATTCGGTTTTTTAGTAGCTTTTATAGTAATATTACAGTTTTGTAGTAATATTTACAATTTATAGAGAAACTTCAATTTGCTGAGTGATCTCTTGAGTAAAATTGGCCTGTTTATTTCTTTTACATGCTTCATGTGAATGGGTACAYACTTTCCTTTGAAAGTCACTAGAAGGATAATGAACGAGAGTTGTGGATAAGAACGAAACAAGGATGAAAGAAATGGGTGTTTAARGATTTATATGAAAACCTAATAATTTTTTTTAAAGATCATTGCATCTTTTCAGTTTTGCCTTTAAAATAACTGACTTCAAAGCACGTGAAAAACCTACACAACTAAACGCTTATCTGCAGCTTTGCATGTATTTAGGAAGCTGTAGATTTTCTCAGGCATAAATATAACAAGAAGTTTACCGAGCCCAAGAAATCTTACAGATGGCAATTATTTTTCTATGTGAACAATAAAATCCCATGTTTGTAACACTTCTAGTCTAACTGTGTGTGAAAGGACATGGGTTTAGGTCTTTGATTTGTGCCTATTAACTCCTAACATTTTCCATTTATTGATAAAGTGTTTTTGAAACCTGAAGTGAATAGCTTCAATCRGGTTCATCATGTTATGATCATAGAAGGGGGTATTAGAGCTTCCACAGAAGGAATATGGCAACTGATGATTTCATTTTGGAAACTGGTTTTTGAGGCCCAGTCACAACTGTTTGGCAAAATTTCTTAGCAAAACTATGAGTCATTTCTTGCGTTCCTTTAGGGTATGGCAGAGCGATTATTCAGTTGGTTTAACAGAATAAACTGATCGTGACAATTCTACCTGTACAGCATGCTTTACTACCAAAAGAGTCTTGAGGATATCTAAAAAATTATAGTAATAGACAAGTTTAGTAAAATGAGTCCAGCTTTTTTACTGACATATTTTATAAAAACACCTGGCTTTTTCAAGGTGCTTAGTAAACTTTAGAGTTTCTAAAGTACCAGGCAGGGATATTCTCTTAAACAGCAACCAGTCACATTTTGCATCTAAAGACTGCAACCAGAAACTTTATGCACACATTTAATTCATAATTATTATTTTATAAATCCCGATACAAAGAAATTAATAATTTAGCTTATTTGCTCAAGGGATGCATTTCTTTTTGAATAGGATAGAAGATATTAGCAAGTTAATATCTTCCCACTGTGGTGGAAAGTGAGTGAAAATTAATGAAGATAATAGGCTTTACTTAGATCATTTCATTMTTGTCATAGCTTTACCTGCCCTGTTTTATGACCGCCTTATTGTCTGTAGTGGAATTATTATATTACCTCTGCCTGAATTACTTTATGAAAGAGCTAAAAGGGATCAAGTTACATAGATTAWGTATTTTGACATCTTGTTGCTTTCATTAATTGCTTATGTGTGTTGTGGGGKTTTTTTGTGTGGTTTCCCTGATGTTTGTAGAAGTAGGGGGGAGGTATTTTTATTTTTGAACTACATGCTGGACACATACATTCAAATAGAAGTTTCTGCTTGTGGACTCTGCTGATTCCTCATTTTTCAATGGACCATGTGACAGTAGAGAAAGCTTCAGTTCCCAAAACAGAAATTGAAACTTTCTCCTTTCTTAGATGATTGGTTCCTCTGGGGCRCTCCTCTGAAGGATGCCGAGATTTATCTGTCTTCACTAGGACATGGGAATAAATAGGGTACATAAGTTGACAAAGTCTCACTAAATAATTGTTCACAGGAATGAATACTCAAGGACTCTACTAAAGATGTCACTAGATGGTGACAGGTTTGAATTATGACCTTAAGAACATGCAAAGTTCATATTTTTACTTTTAAATTTTGTTGAAGTATTTAAATATCTCAAGTAATGCTGCTCTCACGAAATGTCAGCTTCAGACAAGAAGCTCCACCAAAATGAGAAAAAATACCTGAACTGGTCCAAATTATTTGCTTTATTTTCCACTGTATAATGGAARATTGAGGGATTTAGACAAAAATTAACAATGCCTACGGGAAGTGTTGTTTTTGTGGGAAATTCATTGTAGGAATTGAAAAAACTTTTGAAACAAAATTCTCTATTAACTCTCTGGTGTAGGTTATTAAACCTTTCTTGTTGTTGCTGTTGTATTAGTTCAATAAAATACAGTAATATCAACACATCTACCACATTTTTCTGTGTGACATAAAATGYTCCCTTAACACTTGAATCAAGAAGCATCACTACTTGCCGGTAGTAGCCAGGGCTTAGCTGGTGTTGCCAGCCAGCACATGTTTTTGTATTTAGTTTGCTAGGCATATTTGCTTTCCCTTCAGCTCCTCTTCTCTGTATGGCATGCCAGCATTTCTTAGTTCCATCACATCCTTATGCTTGCTTTCAGTTTTCATTTTTTCTCGTGCCAGATTTTTTGCCAAATGTTCTGTTTCTTCTCTGGATGTGTTTGCAGCAGCTCCCTCCAAGTGTCTGTGTTTCATATTTGAACAGCTCATCAGCGGGCGTATCAACTGCTCTTGCTGGGAATTTGTTTTCCTCCTCAAAGAGATCTTTGCAGCTTGATGTTGACAGCTTTTGTCTTCCCCTGAGGCAATTTTCTTTAGGGTCTCTGGG
Source organism: Oceanodroma leucorhoa (assembly GCA_030449065.1). Taxonomy (NCBI): domain Eukaryota; kingdom Metazoa; phylum Chordata; class Aves; order Procellariiformes; genus Oceanodroma; species Oceanodroma leucorhoa. Next base: position 6,860,016 of record JASVER010000030.1, read on the forward strand.
TAGTCTGTCAGCTGCTTTTGTAGAAATAAAAAGGCAAACAACTATGCTAATTACTTCAAATATGGCTTGCATGTAAAAATTGCTACAAGTGGTGAGGACATTGTTTTGACCCTTTTTTCTGGACATAATCATTCAGACTGTGTATGCATCTTTATGCCTTGTAAGTATCTAGTTTATTTCTGAAAAATTATTTAAAATAGCAATATTTACTGGGCTTTTGATTTCTCTATAAAGCTCGCAACATGTGTTAATTTGAAATAGTCCTTTAACCAGGCTGAAAATGGAAATGTTTCCACTCATCTCCCTTTCTCTTCTGCACCTCCTATCCGGTAAGTGACAAACGCAGGCAGAGGAGGGAGGAAGGATCCTTAGCACGCTGACAGCCCCGGATCACTTTCCGTTTGCAGATCGACAGAAAAAGCTCCGTGACACTATGGGGGTAGGACCGGGGTAAGCACGAACAGAGTTTGACTTCCTCGTGACATTGGAGGAGGTGTTATGTGGCAGGTGGCAATGTAGCAGTCTTGTGGAGACCAGCCAGGAGTAATGGGCTGGAAAATCCAAGGTCACTAGTGCAGTATCTTCCTGGTACTTACTACTGGTGTTGCATAAAGCAGTTACTCAGACTATTTAAAGCAAAATTGGAGGCGGGGAGGAGGAGGAGGAGGGGAAGGMATGATGCAGCATGGTGTTCCTTTTTGCAAAACCTTCTGGTTTTTTTTAGGTAAGACTGATTTTATTTTTATTTTAAAGGCAGCTGCTCATTTGGTCTCTCCTTTGACAGCTGGACACTGTTATACATGGCAACTGTCACCCTTTCCTAAAACAGGTTTTGGTGCTGGGTAATGGGGAATCCAGCCCAGAGTCTGTTAGACTATTTGGAGCACTATTCCCCCCCCCCCCACACACACACACACTTAATTTCAATATTTGCTTTTTCTGAACCGAGACTGAAGAGGGTAACCAAGTTACAAGGGCAAGAAGGACTTCACAGTGAAAGCTCATGGGCAACCAGCTCTAGGTGGCCCTGCTTGAGCAGGGCATTTGGACCAGATGACCTCCAGAGGTCCCATCCAACCTCAACCATTCTGTGAATGTCAAAATCCCAAGGGATTTTTTTCTGACCAAATCTTTTTCTTCCATTTGAGCACAGTGAGCTTCTTACTCTTAACTTGCTCCCACACTTCTGTGTAGGCTGGATGTAACTCTGTAGTCTGATGTGTTACTGGGTTTCTGTTACTGGGAGACTGATGGAGGATGTCAGATTAAAAAGCGGGGAGACTGATCTCTGCTGCAGAGCAGTGTTTTTGCTTTTTTATTTGAAGAGCTAATTATACAACATTTTCCAAATTTTACTTAACTGTAATGGCAGATACTTGCAAATTCTAGCAGTAGGTTACATAAACCGTCATCCTATCTATTCAAGTAGTTCAGAATATGTTTTTGTTTGGTTGGGTGGGTTTTTTACAGCTTGGTTAGACTTATATTCTTATAGGAAGACTTAAATATAAAAGCAAGGATGAAWTTTGCAGTAGACCTGTCAAAAAAACAGTTTCTAGTTTGCACATGTGTGGATTTTGAGGGGCAAGGAGAACTGGTTTCAGGCTAAACCTGAGAAATCACACATCTGAATTCTCTGACAAATAAGAACTTTCTGTCCCTTTAGATTTTTAGTTGAAACTGATGTCCTTGTCAGCATCCCAGATGATACCAGTAATGAAACAGCCAACATTGTCAACTCCATTGGGCTAGCTGCCTGTTTCCTTCGAGGTCTCAAGATCCAGGACAGCCCTGCTAGCAGACTCCCTGGGGCTATTGCTCTGCAGCTTCAAGAGTCCCTGGCTCTGGGACAGACAAATTATGTTTGACTTAAGCCAAAATGTGCAGTTGTCTCTGGCCCCTAGAAAGGGGCCCCTAAAAGATTAAACAAAGCTCATAATGCCCAGTATACTTAAAACATAATGTTTATGGATCAGCTCTTCTTTGAAGAAACTTGGTTTCATATGAATATCCCTAACTAGTTCTACCTTTCAAACCAGATCAGACAGATCTGGTGTGGTTGCAAGGGCTGGACTGTGCAGCAGAAGATGTGTAATAGCTGTGTGTRGCTAAAGAGGAGGTAAGATGCTCAAGCCTATCAAACAGATATATTTTTACCTTTCAAATCAGATCAATTCAGCTTGGTAGATATTTGAAGCAAAGAGACCCTGCCTACATTTTGAAGCTTATGCAAATGAGACATTTTTGCTATATTCGAGATATCTCTTTGACTTGACTTTTTATCATCTTCTACTATGACTCAGAGAGGGCAACATGAGCTCACTACATCATTCTGTCTTYTATGTCTGCCTCTGTGGCTTTCCTTGTTCTCACCTGAATCTATGTACTCAGAAGATGAGACAAAGTTGTCCCACAAACCATCTTTCTGGATCAAAAGAATCAATTCTTCTTTAAGCTTCATCCTCCCCCTTTATTATACAGCCTACCAGCCTCTCCATTTTCTCTTTTTGACTGTAGTCCATTCATGTCTTTTACCCCTACATTCATCCTGTAGCCTTCATCTTCTCTGTTATCCCACCCTTTCAGAATTCACATGCTTATAACCTGTAAGTTTCCAGAAACAAACTCTTACCGGCTACATTTTCCTGTTCTCCCCTCACCAATACCTGCAAGCAGATGCTCTTAAAAGGCATTCTTTAAAGAAACTGAGATTAATAACTCCTCTGGAAGTTAGCACAATTTTCTTGAGGAGGTTCAGAGTACTTCTGCTATTGAATTCTGAGGCACTGCATGCAGTACGCTAATGCTATGTCTGTTGTCTTGGCTGAATATGCCATTCGGCATAATCATGTAAATTTAAAATCAAAAAGTAAGAGTTTTATTTCTTTAGCAGAAAATTAGAGGAGCTGAGACAGCTCATTTGGCATGGCAGCATTCCATTGAGCTGAAAGGTAATTTTCAGGGACTGCATCTTTGGTAAGTATTCCTGCAGCAGTGGGGTAGTGATTTTAATGTGCAGTGCTGCATTCTAATAGCCAATTGAGATGGCTATTAAGATAGAGCATTGTACATTAACATCACTGCTGCACAGAGAGCGGCTGGTGACTGCTCCTCAGATGACGGCGCTCTCTGCATTCTGCTTCATAGCAATGGTTTTCTTAGTAGCTCCTCTGATCTCCTGCAAGGGAAATAAAAATCATTATCTAGTTAATATTTCACACTGTGTTGGGCATCCAGATCCCAGGGAGAGAGAGCGGGAGAGTGGAGATGTGATGCAGGGGGGTGGGAGCAGGGGGGAGGCAGAGCGGGGGAAAAGTGTGAGAGAGAAAATCCCCTTGTGAAAGGATCATTTCTTGGTTTTCATCTAGTAGACTCACTTTGGCTCAGTGAAAACGTGGTTCGCTAACCCTAAGACTTGGGATACAGTGCTTAGGGGAGGACTGTGTAGCAGAAGTAGCTGTGTGTAGCTAAAGAGGCAGTAAGATACTGAAAATTCGTAATACCCTGGGAAATGTGAGAAACGGCAAGGAAAAAGGTACAGCTGAAAAACCATATATACTTGAAAACTTATCAGAAGTGTTTAAAAAAATCATTCAACTTCTACCCCTTGCACTTAAAAGAAGCTAATAGACAGTAAGGGCCTAATCAGTTACCTACCTGGCCTACAGTTTTCTGCTCTGTTCTGATGTGAAAACGTTTTGCTTACTTTCAGTCTATGCAGCTCGCAGGCATCTCRCAACATTTGCATTGCTGAGATTTCAAAACTCTGTTTTCCAGTGAAAAGAACCTGATTGCACCTGAACAATCTCCCTCACAAAAATGCAGAAATTACAGGCAAAGGATCTGTGACATTACAGTCTTCCATCTCTCTTACATTACTTGTGAAATGACTTTCAGAAGGAGGAAAAAAATTAGTCCCTGTAACTGCAGATAGCCTAGGATAGAGAAGGATGCTGTTGAAAAAGGTTGGCATAACAGAGGGAAATATGTATTCAGAAACTCCCTTGAATGACTTTACTGTATCCTTTTATCTCTGCATTTTCCTTGGGAACGAGCTACAGCAATTATCTATCATATGACTTAGCTCTGCTTCAAGTGAGTTTTCAGAAACTACGGAGGACACTGACTGAGATCAGTAGCTCTGCCTTTCAAATTCTTGTAAATTCACATCCTGTTGAATAGAAATATTTATGAGTTCATTTGTTAGTTAAGAGATTTTTAAAAAACATGATAAAAAGACTTGCCAGGAAATTGTGAATTGCTTTGGTTGAAAAAAACCCCATCTATATTGTTGCTTAAAAACAAATTAGAATCTGTGAATTCTTATAACATTAATTCTAAGAACACATGAAACTCTTCAGGCTGAAATTACTGCCTAAAACTTCAACCTATAACTGTTGACATTTTTGCTAAGCATTTTGAAAGACAAAAACAAGTTTTTGGCCATGTAGAAGTAAAAATATGAAAGCAAATAGATTTAAGAGGACATGCACAAACTGTGCTGTTTAATATTAAACCTAATAAGGAATGTATTAGTGTTTAATTGCCTATCTGTCTGTACTTTCTAGTATGAATCCCATCAGCTGTGTGAGCCTACTTACAGTTCTCTGGGTTATGAGATGCCATTTGTAAGAATAAGGTAAAATTAGTACGGTAAAATTTTACTTTGGTGTTTTCATTGTTAGGAATTCATTTACCAAGTATTGTCTTTCTCTTTAAAATATTTCACAAATACAATGATTAAAGTCTTTTTTTATGTTAAGGCCTAATTCAGGCTAAAGACTCTGTAAGCACCTTCTCTATGGAAAATCATAGATGGATTTTATTTCGTTCCGTATTCACAGTATCCCCAATGCTTTAGCGACTGACAGTACCAGCAGGCTAAAGCTTAACTGTGTAGAGTGATCAAAAGCCTGGGAGAGAGAAAACAATGTGAAATGGTAAAGATTTTGAATATTTTTTAAATTATTCTAATGTAATAATGTTGGATCAAGGAAGTTTTTGTTTGTTACCAAGCAAAAAGTGATGAAACATTCACATTCTTTGCTGTGTGCCATATTCTTCTAATTCAGAAGATTCAATTCAAATGTATGGTTTTTTTTTTCTTAAGTGCTATCTTTAAAACTATGAGGAGATAGAGCAGCAGTTCAGCATTTTCATGCTGATATGTACCACTAGAGGCCATCATATACCTCCTTAAATATTAGGTAGTTATGCAAATTATTCTAGAGATKATGTGAATACCCAATGAATGTAAAAGTCTATATAAAAGGGAAAACTTACTGGAGAGAAGACTTTATCACAACTGAGTAGTGTGAACACCACATCTTCTCAGGCCATTCTAATTGATTCGGAACACTTATATTTTCTCGTACATTCGTGTATAACCTSTTAGCAGATCATCGAGCATATATGGTAAGTGAACTCTGGAGATGGTAACTGATGTAGTCTAATGTAGTCTGCAGATCTTCCAAATCGGTAGATACACTAAAGCTTAGAAAATAAAATGGGAACTTTTTAGGTTGATTTCAGTATGCTTGGATTAGAAATTAAATATTTTTTTTCCCCTCAGTCTTCCCATCTGGAAAATGGGATGTCATTCTTGATCCCCCACAGACTACTTATCAGGATTCATTAATGAGCTAACATGTAGCTACTGCTTTAAGCAACTGGCTGATATGATATGTAAAGTAGTCTTTATGTTACACAGTGATACTCTCTTGAATCGTGGAAACAAACGACTGACTATCGATGAGGAATGACAGGTAGCGTGATTTTAATTGGAAAAAATTCAATTTAGCATTCATTTTATACAATCAAGAGGTGCTACTAAAAGTAGTAATGCAAAAGGGTGGTAAGTAAAAGAACTAGTTTTACAGTGGGTTTGGATGACTGTAAGGGCTATGGTGTGGCATGGACCTTATCCAGGAGATCTCTTCTAGTCCTTTGGTTTTCAGTTTCAATTCTTCAGGCAAACTAATCATTCAAAGAAATGTTTATTTTACTTTCCTTTTGAAGACTTGCTATATGGTACCTTTTCTTTATATGATAGATTATTAATATGTGAAAGCTTTGCATGTGTGTTTGAGAAGTAAGTTGTTAGAAGTATTGCATTATCTTAACCAGCTTGGTATGCAGTATTTTCTCATCAAAATGTTGAATGGAGAGAGAAGATCAAGATAAATAACAAATGTCAAGTACTACTGTAGTACCTCCAAATTACTTGTCTGATAATACAAGTAGCGCTAATCTACGTGCTCTACAGTGTATTCAAGTATTTTTAAAATGAGAAAAGGATAATATATCATATGTAGCCAAAAATGAAAACCATATTGTATCTCTTTTGTTACACTCTAAGTGCTTTTGTCACAACACTCCATGCTAATTTCTGGGGTTTTTGAGGAATCTATTTCATAACTCTTAGTGGTTTTATAAAAATGAATTTGTGCTTCAAAATTATAATGGAAGACTACTCAAAATTATTACAAAAGATCATTAGATATCCCAAAGTTATCAGGAAAAAGAAGTCATGCACAAGAAGGCACTATGGCAAATTATATATTTTTTTTCACTAGATTTGGAAAAATAAAAATTTCACAAAGCTCAGGATCATTGATAAATCTCTTGATAAAAGAAACCAAACTTAATATGCTATTAATCAGATGAAAGAAAAAAGTGATAGAGAAAAGAGACTTAATATGACAGCATAACTCTGTATCCAGTGGCCTCTGAACCGGTGAATAACACTGAATATTATTCAATATACCCACCATGTGTAACTTCACTTCAAAAAGACAAGTGAAATTTCTCATTTCTGGTATAATATTTTTGAAATATGTTCATTTCAGAAACATATTTTTCCTCAGAGGAATTAAAACTATATGCAATCATCTTGCTCTTTAGCTTACTGTATTATTTTTCAAATATGTACAATATTCTTCATTTTAAACAGGTTTCCCAAACTGGCTTAGCAAACTGATGCACAACATACCATTTGGCTTCACTTTCAGATCTTTACTGCTAAGAAAAACACAGGGATTTTCTGCCCATGCTTTGGAGTCCAACTCAACAGGATTGCTGAGAAGGCAAATCTGTAAACAAGGTCCACTTCCCACCTTGGGGACAAACAATGCCATAAAAGAATGGAAGGTGGATTTTAAAGAAATCTATTTGATTGAGTCTTGAATAATTTCCATTTCTGCCCTACCTATTTTTCATGGGTACCTGTGAAGTGCGTCCTGAGTCGCCCAGACTGAATGGAAATGAGAGTGGTGCAGACATCTGACTTGGTCGTAAGATAAGTGTGCTTCACACAGTGCTTCCTTTCAGGGCCTGTCGTCTTGGCCAAAATGGTGCATTTCCAGTCTGCAGGGCTTCTGGACCCAAACTTGGCACATCAGCATTTCTTTCCACTGTGTCAGTTTATCAGCTTAAATGTTTGATAACTCCAAGAGGACATAACCATGCTTCACTGTATGGTGTAGACATGTGATTTTGAGCATGTTGTTCTTCATCTTTGTGACTCAATTTCCCCCCTGGGAGATGGTGATAACAATGCTAATGTGTCTCATTATTGTGTTGCCTATTTAAACTGTAAGCTCTTCAGGGCAAGGACTGTCTCATACCATATGTCTTCACAGAGACTGGCAGAATGAGTCACTGATTGCATTTGGGGTCTCTTGGTGCCACTATAATTAAAAGAGAGACAATAATATTAAAAAGGAAGAAAAGGGGGAAGGTAGGTCTGGTATCAAGAGGCTTGCAGATTTCCTGGTAGCAACCCAAAAGCAAGAGAAAAGTTTATCTCCAAGGAGAATCCTTGCTTTTTCAACTTTCTCAACTCCAAATGTCATATTGTTTTTCAAAGAAGTACAGTAGGGGAGCTTTGCAAGCAGGGTAATCCAGAAGCTAATGGGTGGTATTTTACCATTACAGATCCTGGAAGAGACGGATTAGTCGTTTGAGCTACTGCAAGGGTGTGGGTTGGAGAAGAGATCAATTTTTTAATAGAATTCCACCTATAAAATATGAGCATTGCCTCCTTCCTCATTAGAGGATGAACAGATGTTTTCGAGAGTGGATGAGGTGTTTGCACTCGCGAGTGGAGAAAGGCAAGCTGATATGAGGGAGGCAGAGGCTGATTCGCATTCTGCTGGAGCACGTTAGTTGCTGATAGAGCTGTATTCTGTCCCAGTTAATGGGAAGAAGTCTTTCACCAGTCATTTTAGTCAGTTGGATAAGACGACTAACGACAGGTATTATGGTTACTAGAGATGACTGCTGAAGTATAACCATATATGCTAATAGCTCCTGCTTTGGCATTTCTAAATCCATGACTTATTTTGACTAAGCTTTGGGTCCAGTACCCATTTTGCAAGTCAGCTGAGGACTGCTCTGCAGAACGAATGTTTTCCCTTCGTTCAGGACTTGATCAAATACACCGTGTACAGTAAATCTCTGTTGACACTTTGTCCTTCTTGTTGAAGTCCTCAGATTGCTTCAGCATAGTCTATTTTATCACTGGCTGATGTTAAAACCAGGAAGCACTTTCTGTGTTAAAAGACCAGCTTTTTCTGTTTTTTGCCTGACAACTACTTGGCTAGATTTGTTTTTACACCCTATAGGAATGCTTCCCATGGATTATGTAAAGTGGGCAGCAAATTAGGATTTGCTCGAAGGCTTTTATGAATTTCTGTCTACACCAAAAGTTTGTACTGTGGCACAGAAAGAGAGCAAAAATACATCACAATTAATTAATTAATCCATGCAGTTCATATTTTAGACTCTTGTTTAATACTCAGGTGTTCCAACAACGGCCTACAGCGTTTGTAGAAAGTATTAGGACCATGGTTGTAAAGATATTCTGTGCTGAAATGACACAGATTACAAGAGCCAAAGTTTCGTATCATTATGTCCCTTTTATTACTCATAAAAATCCACAAGCTTATGTCAGAGTTTTGACAAACTTCCAGTCTGAAATATAAAACAGACTATTAGCTGTGCATTTAGATTTTCCAAAATGGGGCTACTGGGTTAGGAGAGTAATGAAGAACTTCCCATTTGTCGCACTGCAATAGTTCCAACCCCATTTGCACAGAACTGAAAAACTCTGAAATTTGTTTTCTGACATAATGCAGTCCTCAAGCCTTGGACAAGAGGACCTGTTGACAAAGCAAGATACTTTATGCATCTGAGATGCAAATTGAAACATGGGGGGGTGAGGAGGAGAAGCAAGCTTGCCTGGAAGAGAACTTACTTAAATATCAAGAGCTTAACCCTCGATGACCATGCACTCATGTACTTTGGTTTTATTTCCCCTTCTTTTTCTTAGTGTATTGAGCCTTATAAATGGAAAGTAATACTTGTTCTCTATCAGCAACTGTTTAAATGATATTGGTATTCCTCACTTTATTCTTTAACAACTTGATCCRAGTTTCTGTCCTAATTCTCTCACTGAAGTGAGAAATTTGATTACAGGCCATTAGAAATATTTAGAGCAAAGTTAAATTACTGAATATAACTTTTCTTCCTGACTTGGACAGAAAATTATTGTTTACAGAGAAACAAAAAGTAAAGAAGTTATGTTTAACAGAGCGTGCTTTAGAACTGGTGCCATTCCCTAATGGAGGTGTGATTTCTTAAAAAAGGAAGGATTGGTAATGGCTCTAGTCCTGCCTTCCCACTCTCGGCAGTGCTTGGGCAGACAGCATGTACTTCTGCATCCTGCAATCCTTTGCAGCATAGCTTTCAGGCTGAGGGAGGTGATATATAGCTGGTTTCACACCCCTCTCTGCTCAGGAGAATTTATCTGCTTTCTGGAAGCTCTGCTTGTAGCTGGCTACAGCAGTGTCCCCATGATTTATGTTAACTTATTTAACAAATAGCTCCATGCCTTTAGGAATTTATAAGATTTTGTAGTTGTCTCTATCACATACTTTGATTTTTAGTAGGATAACTTAAACCAAAAGCCCGGTCTTGCACTGGTGACACTCAAAGTGATAGAGTTGCAAATTATAAGCAAGTCTGGCTTATCCATAAAAAGTTATATTATAGTTCAGTTTGATACTTAAGAAACAACATATTCCTTTCCCTATTATTTCTAAACAAAATTAATTTCCATCATGTGCCAGCCAAAACATTTTATGACCAGCAGTAGCAGCTCTCCTCAAATCTTCCTTTTTCCATCATTTCCTCCTTAATTCTAGAGAAAAAAATTTCTTCTTAGGGAACATACCTACTTCAGTGGAAAGATATAACTGAAAAGTAAAAGCAAAGCATACGCTGAGTGGGAAGGAGATAAATACAGTGTATATGAGAGTTTTGCCTTTTTTCGTGCCCACATTTACAAAAAGGATGACAAGTCCGTAAGTGGAGTTGGATGTAGGCTGGGAAACAAATCTTTAGTCATATACATGTTCTGTTTGTCTATCTATAGGTTTTGCTTTAGGTAYCTTATCACTATTATTTGGGAATCTTATTGATACTTCTATAGTCAATAATAATATTTAAATTTTTATTCATGGCCATGAAAGGAAAATTCTTTATGCCAAGTTATGTGTGACTATAAATGAAGGCTACAGAGATTTAGCAAAGCTCAATAATAGTACCCCTGGCTCCACTAGTCATGACTAAGACCTTACTCTGAATTTCCTTATTGTCTAAGGGCAATAACTGGTTTAGATTTGATTTGTTAACCTGCAGCTGCAGCAAGTAATATCAGTTATTTGCTGACTCCTTTTTTTGTAATTTATCTCCTTCTCTAGATAAKTATGGCTTGTTATTTTCAAGATAAGTTTGAAATAAAAAGTAAGGTCCAACTTATTCACAGGGTCTAAACACACGCTTAAGTTAATATTTTATTTTTATGGGAATTTCTATTGATTTCGATAGAACTACTTATTATGCTCAAAGGTGATTATTTTCTGGGTCAGGGGGTAGTATCACATAACTCTTAGGAAAAGGACCACATTTATTAGTTTCTTTCTAGTTAATAAGGCTTAGTTAAAATTTATCTGTGAAGTTTAGATTAGCAGGCAGATTCAAATTTCCCCAGCATTTGGAATTCAATAGTTTTGTTGGAGATCGTCTGTGGAATAAATTTCAGTTTTTAAAAAGTGTCTATTATCATGCACATTTATTTATCTAGAAAGACTCTCTTTTAAACCCATAAGAGCTTAATGACATAATTGCTTTTAATGTCTTGGCCAAATCTGAATTAACAAAACCCATTGGAAAACGTGATTATCTGCATCCTTAATTGTAGAGTGACCCCTCTCTTTGTGAATTCCAAATCACCTCATTATATTCAAGCCCTACATAGGTACTACCGCTGGGAAAGGTACTATGAATCTCCTATAATAACAGTAATAATTAATAATAATTAATAAAGAAGATGGACTGGTTAGCTTGGTATGTAGCCAATGCACTTCTATTGGATTAACAGGGTTGTTTTCTGTTTTTATCATACTACATCTACCGCGCTTAATCACTATATTATATTTTAACAAATGTTAGTAGGTAGCTAGACTCTGAAACCTCACGCATCTCATGTGAAAAAAGTTCCAGCTAAATCCATGCAATGAAAAAGTAGGGCATGAAGGGCATAGGAAAGCTCCAGCTTCTGGCTTTCTTTACCTCATTTGATCAAATTTCTTTCTCTAATGAACCCCTGATTATCCTAATAAGCTTCCACTGATTGACTGGGAAGCCAGGATATATGAGCCTGCATGGGTCAAGATCAAGAATTTATAAAACTCATTTTTCTGGAAACACAGACTCAGGTTTTGTTCTGCTCCTATCCAAGTATCTAATCCAAAACAGTATTAGTAGATTTTTAGAATTGTTATTGGGAATAGATCTGCTAATAGTGTCATTAAATGCTTGGCATCCTAATAGCCTGTTCAGACTGGATCTGGAGCACATCACAGTTGTCCTTCATCCTCCTGGCCTGTATGAGCCTTCTTCTCTTGAAAACTCAGGTTTAGCAGACAGCCAGAGGGAGATCTGGTAATTCCCCTTGCTCTAAAACTGAAATTCATTCATGATGCAGGCCGGATAAATGCCTACAACTGGGTGTTCGTGTTCTTTCGGTTTTATACAGCCACTAATGACCTTCAGAGAAAACTACTGTTTTTTCAGTATGTTATATTAAGCAGCCAAATGCCACACTAATTAATTTTAAAAAGAATCATAGGGAAGAGCAGTGACTGTTAGGGTAGAGAACTGCAATAAGCAAGGGTAACATTAACGTGTTTTACTATGAAAATTACCGAAGCAATTTACCCAGAAACTGTAGCCATTATCAGAATTCTTAAGACCCAGATTTCTCATTCTCTTTTGTAAGCATTAATCATATTTTATTTTTAACCAAGATCCTCAAAGCAGAATTAAATTAAGTGAAACTTCAATAATGAAATTGCATACAGTATTATTCAGAAGTTATGCAGAGAAGCTTTAATATACTCCATTAGGCAGAGAAAAATGTTGAAAGGATATGGTTAATGTTCGTCTGCAGTCAGTTTCTTTTTTTATTACAAGAATTTTGCTATTGACTTCAATGGGAGGAAAACCAACTTCTGCTGAGGTGGTGTAATAGTGTGGGTTAGTCTCCTGAATCACTAGAAAACCATTATAGAATAAAGTCAAACTGAATGATGATGCCTGTTACCACACAGGAGAGAAGATATTTATTAAAAAGGACAGAAGCATGGTTGTAGGGCTGAACTGGGGCCAGCACTTGGGTGACCGGCCTCAACAGGGGTGTCGGGGTGGCACCAGCAGAGCAGAAGGGAATGCACCTGCGGGGCCGGGTGCTCAAAATCTTGTCAGCTCGGCCAGCCCCAACYGGGGCGAAGCAGGGGCACCGCTCCCCCCGACTATCAGGCAAAAATAAGGGTAGGGGGGAGGCTGGGTTTAGCATCCCTTCTCAAGYGTTCAGCACAGGGCTGTATGGAAAGAGAAAAAGGAGGAAAGGGTAAAATTTAAAGAAATATAATATGCGTCGTCTTCCTTTTTTGAGGATTGATGAAAGCTATGGGCTTGGTAAAGTCTCGAAATTACTGGAAGTGCAGAGATCAGTGGGAAAAGCTAGCAGCTCCAAGGAGCACTATGTCTGAAAAAAGGGTATGCTCCGCATGTCTATCACACGCTTCAGCAGTGTGTAAAGTACGTGCTCCTTTTTASTAATCAGCTTTGTGGCCTTAGCCAGACCCTCCGTCTGCTGCCTTATAAGATTTCTGGCAACGATGTAATTATTAGATTTTAAAGACTTTTCTCCTTAAAAGAGGGTGGGGAAATGACAATATTTTTCCACCGAACCACAGTTATCTATTGTTCTCACCATTCACATCAAGTATACCGATATCTCCAACCTGAGGAGAAGAACGTCTGTAGGGCCTATATTTACCAGGCTTGTTTGTTTATGTGTTTAGTTTGTTGCTGAATCTCTTACAGACAAACTGAAAGGGTACAGAAAGAAACCACAAGSAAATGCCGCGCTTTTTGCCACAGGCAAAGCGCTTCCAGGAGGGTGGCCCTGGAAGTGCACCTTTGGGACTGAGACCTTGATAGAGCTGACCTTCAAGCTGAACAAAGATGCTCTCTCCTGTCTGACTTCTGATTGCTAAGAGATAAGACAGAACAAAGACTTTTTTAAGAGGATGAAAAGAAAGAAATTAACAACTTAGATTTTAAAAGAGAAAGAAGGTACTCAGCTGCTACTGTGTGCACATCTAGGGAAGAAGGTAATAGTGTTTACAGCCACAGAAGATGACTTGAAGAACTGGGAGAGCATGCTTCCCAGCAAGAGGTGAGTGTCTTAATGGGAGACAAAGGATGAGACTTTCTTACTGAGCTTTTAATATCAGAATTTCTCGCTCTCCATCTCCTTTCTAATAGCTGTAGAGTTCAGCCACTACCAGTAAAGCTGTAGAAGTTAATGGGAAAAAYGTGATCTAAGCAAGTAATCTGGGAAAGGGAAACCTAYGGTTGCACTGCCAAGATAGTATACCTTTGGAAAAACTGAGTGTATGTGCAAGRCATTCTTCAAATTTCAAACATTTGATGAAATATATTAAAAAATATGTTTTTTTCACTCCTCTTTCCCTACCCCAGTAAAAATCCTTAAAAACAACAATTTTACAATGTCGTTCTCTTCCCATCACATATATCGATAAAATGGATTCTTGGTGTTCTGGTGTCAAGAATGGCACAACTCTAACCACTTTCTTTCCCTGTTAGATTTCAGCTGCTGTTTTTCCCTCCTATCACTCTGTGCATACTACTAAGAAAAAAAATGAGATGTTCAGTGATGACTAAAGAATAAACAAAAACAAAGCTCCTAAGAGGTGGAAATTCACAAATCAGCTTGAAATGAGCAGGAAAATCCGAGTTTACCGATAACGTATGAGTGTTTTTTCTTCCCAGTTAATTGAAAGCAGTGTGAAGGAAAAGCAACTGACTTGGAACAAGTAGTCGACAGCGCTTCATTTTCATATAAAATATTGCTACTGTCAATGGCCCAAGCAGTGATCAAGACAGGATGTTGAAACTGGGAAGAAGACCAAAAAGAACTAGTAACACTTTTTATGTGGGAACCAAGATAAATGAATAATAGGAAGTAGGCTATAACACAACGATAAAAGAGCAAAAAAATTGCTGATGCTCCTGCTGAATAAATCAGTAATGTCACTATGGCAGTTACAGTACTATTCTTTATATTGATATTAGACCTACTAATAAGTCCCTGCAACGTATTGCCCTAAGTTCTGTCTTTAAATTGTACCTTAGGCAGCATGTGTATAAACTCTGTACCCCATGAGAACCATTTATTTTATTAAGTTAAAATGAAACATCATATTCTTGTAGCAAAAACAGGGATTGAGTTAGAGCACTTCTTTCTGTTCAAATGAGAGAAATTGCTTAAATAACACCCTTGAACTATTAGACTGCAAAGGTTTACTTTGAAGCTATACAGTGGAAGAAAAAGCACTCTCTCTCTTACTCTCTCTAAAGTTTTAAATATTTATTTTCACATATAAAGACTTTGAGATTCCTTGTTGGCATCAGGACAGTAACCTTGCCATATTTCAAATACACAATCTATATAGAAGCTCTTTTTTCAAATGGCTTATGGCTGTGACTTTCCAGATACAGCTGTGATTTAACAGATCAGCTGTTACGCAGATGTCTCATGAAAGGCAAGTGGCATTGGTAGGGTTGGAGGTTAAATGTCTTTGAAGTCCCAAACAGCAGTAACAGTGGTCAAATAATACATGCCTTGTGAGAGCTGATTTCTCTTTCTATATATCTTGATAAAAAATTGGACTACTATACAAGTAGTGCTGCAATATGAAAGTATCAAGAAACCATCTTGTAAAAAGTTCTACATTTCTATTCTGGAGTCCTTACATTTATGACAGGCCACAGCTGGTATCCCTCAGTATGGCATTAACAGATAAGATTGTTGACTACTTTATCTGTTACCAGTGTTTAGAGATACTTACTTTTTTGTTTTAAAACTGCAATTAAAATAAGCCTATAAATGTAAACTAAGTCATTTAGCATGTAATTCACAGGGGATGGGAGGAGACTATTAAAGTAAATGAACTTTTTGAGTCGAATAAGCCTGGGCAGAAGTATTTAGCCTGAAATTTGAAGTAAAAGTATTTTTAGCATTGGTGGAAATTCAATTCCTAGGACAAAATCATTAGTGTGCTGATTTTGCTGAAATCAACATCTTAGTAGAAGGAACTTTTCACTGCAGATGAGATTGTTTCCACAGAGTAGGAATTTTTATTTTGGGTTTATTTGGTGGGTTGTTTTTTTTTCTTCCTGAAAATTGATGAGAAGTTTTTCTTTTGCCAAGTTGTAAAATATGAGGACAGATAGGCATCTGGTAAAGCTGTCATTGCTCCAGAGAATTCTTTGGAGCTGTAACGGTGTCTGGGTTTGTCACATCGTTTTTTTCCACAGTAGTTAGGGGTTTTCTGTAATGATCAATTAGTGTGCATGCAATATGTGTGATTTGGCATGTGCCCAATATGAAATTGTGCCTGAGTTTTTCTGTAGATTGCCCTGGAGTTGGCTTCTGAACTCTCTGAAGCTTATTTTTTTGGCGGTCAGAATTGTAGGTTTCTGATATTGCAAATAAATGCAAAGTTATAAACACCAACACCACCTTTTCTTTTCTTTTTTTTTTTTTTTTTTTGAGTTGGCTTCTGAACTCTCTGAAGCTTATTTTTTTGGCGGTCAGAATTGTAGGTTTCTGATATTGCAAATAAATGCAAAGTTATAAACACCAACACCACCTTTTCTTTTCTTTTCTTTTTTTTTTTTTTTGAGGGAGAAACAATAAACAATAAAAAGAAATACGGCACAACAGACACTGTTTTTAAACAGAAAGAGCGAGTCCTTTCAATTGTCCATCTGGAAAACATTGATTTGCATCACTGAGAATATAATTGTTCTACCAACAGGCTCAGTTTTCTATATGATCAAATAACAAAGGCATCTATAATGCTTTTCAATAAGATGAAAGTCTTGAAAGACCTGATAAAACGAGAGGGGAAATTCCCCAGCCACATGTGTGAAATACAGAAGCATGTTCACACAGGTACACATGGAGATTGCAGATACGAGGCTATCTATATGGGTGACCTCTCGTGTATTTAGATGCTTTTAATGACATCAGTGTCATTACAGATACGGGTTTCTCTGCTTTACTAGAGTTTAAAGGTAGGACTCTGTATTACTGGAATGAATTTCTTACTGTTTTATTTATTCACATTCACACATTCACAATTTTTTTTATTCCCATTCTTCTTTGATTCTGTTTTTTTTTTGTTTTCAAGAGCAAATATGATCTTTTTACTTTTAATGATTTTTAACATGAAWAATGTGAAATACACAAAAATACCGTAAGGCTTTTAAAACCATACCTTTATAGAGAAAGGCACATTTGAATACATGTGCATAAATACTTACTGTTTAAATATCTCTGTCTTTGAAAACAATTGGGAATATTATGGAAGGTCTAAGTTTTGGGAACAAACTAAAGTTACTCTTTAATTATAGTCCTGTTAAGGTCAATACCTTGCTATAATCAAAAGTGTATGAAAAAAGTGAGTCATAAAAACAATGTACATGTGATATTATTTTCAAGGAAGAGCASGACTGCCCCAAAACATGTGGGGTTTAGGAGTAACCTTGTAAACAAGCAAAAATTGTATAAATACAGACTGTCATGCTTTGGTTTTGAAGTCAGGTTTCCCCAGTTCAGAATCAAGTTCATGCTGTACTTTCTGGACAATACAGGAAAGAATTAGTGCCTTACCMTGAATGACTTGTTTCCTTTTACCTTGTTGAAACAGTCATCTTTTGGAAATTTTTGCACTTATCTCTCATTAACAATTTAAACATTATTTCAGGTGATGTCCTTTGAACTACGGCACTCTCTCTTCCCTCCTGTAGGAAACTTTCAATTGACAGTCCATTAAAAGCGCCGTCGCTGTGCCTGGTTTACCAGAGTAAGGACCACACTCCCAGCTGCTTGGAGAAGTTGCCATGCCCTGATCTTTTGTGTCATGATACACCTGCTCCTGCTTGCAATTATGCTTTACTTTAAAAGTACTTTCTGGCATATAATATGTCCCTGTCCATATATCTATATGGATAGAAGATTGAGATTGTAATAGCATTTTTCCATCATTCCACAACAAATTGTCTAGAACTGTATTCTTGGTATGCCYGCTTTTTTWATTATTTTTATTTATTTATTTTTATTTTGGAGCATGTGATTTTTTTGTCTGTTTAAATTTGGATTTTTAATTTTTTTTGTCATCCATAATCCCATAAATCTTGATATGAATATATTTGTAGTCGGAACAGTCTTCTTAACTACCATTTGCTGAACAGGGGGAAGCTTTAAAGCTTCAGAACTCTGTATCATTTCTTTGAGTATCATCCAGAGTAACAACAGGATAAGTTTGTCCCCTCTATGGATTTTCCATCAGGAAACTCTCACCCACAAAAGCAGATGCCACTCTGGCATAGGAGGACTGTGAGCGCAGTTGCCATCTGCTCTCTCGCTGTCCAAGCACCTTCAGCTCTGGTGCCTCTTTCATCAGTAGTCTGTGCAAGCTCAGGCAGAAAACATTCATAAACTATCTTCTTTATCCAGAAGGTCTCTCACTATTGCTTATCCCACTGGAGAAGATGATGAGCCACTCCTTTGYGTCAAAGGAGGCAAAAACACTGCGGAAGGGTGGGATATAATGTATGTTAGAAGGATGAAGAGGATTTGGGGAAAACATTAAAAACTTGCTGTGAGGTTCCATAGGCCACTAAGTGTAATACTTGCTCCCCACACTGGATGTAGAAACGTGTGAAAAAGCATTAGACTTGAAAGAGTTGAAGAGAACACTGAGGTTGTCTACAGTACCAGAGTCCTACGGTGAAGACATGTACCTCCACAGCAGTAACTAGGTACCTGTAGCACTAAYTGGCGTAAGGTTGTGTAGGCATGACTCCTTATGGAGACAATGAAATGACCTTTTGCATATGTCAATCCAGTTTGGAAGCATGATTCCTGTACTCATGCATTTGCTCTCTATTTTAGAGCCCTACATAAGAACATCTCATTTGATGCAGTGCTTTTTGTAAGTTGGGGGGAATTTTTCCAAGTGATTCCAAGTGATTTGATTTCCAAGTGATTTGAATCTGGTCATTGCAGTGGGAGGACAGGGATCACCATGGGGAGCAATTCACAACCCTGCTGGAAGTCATTGCCTGCATCAAGGATAAACCGAGACTCTGCAAAGCAGAGCAAGCTGCTCGGCAGGAGACTGTCTGACCTCAGTCAGGGTAAGGAGGAAGTCTGAGACTAAAAGGACGGAAGGACGAGCACCTTCAGTTACTCGATCTGTTGTGTGTATCTGTTTGATGTGAAGCTTTAGCTTTTTGCTGCCTTTTTTTTTTTTTTTTTTTTTNGCATAACTGTACCAAGATGTTATACATTCTTTTTTTTTTCCCCTCTTTATTTTTTTAGCATGTTAAAAAAAAAAAATCAGACTTGCATCACCATTGGCTGTGCTATACATACAATATGTGGTATACGTACAAAAAAATACCCCAAGRAAACAATCCTCAAAGTAATGTATTGTCAAACTAGTGCCTAGAAAACTATTAAATCAATCTTAAAATGCAGTTATCTAGGAAAGGTCCTAAATGACTTCCATATTTAAAAATGGAACAGTACAATRCTTAGCTGTTACATGTACTACATTTGTTTTTAGGTACGCAGGAATTTTGACAGAACCTACTAAAGGTGTGAAAATATAAATGGTTTTGTGAGTAGGTTTAGAAAAAAAGCAAACACTGACCGTGGAAATGTTCTATCAGAAAGAAAAAAAGAGGAAAAAACCAAGACAGGAAAACATTCTATTCCTCTAACTTGTGAAAAGAAGCTAAATTGTAGTTAATCAGAACCTATTTGCCTCACAGACATGCATTAATATTTCTTGAGGAGATTTTAGTTCCTTAGTTTACAGTAACAAGTAGTTCATGTCATTGACAGCCATCAGAGACTAATTAGTTATTTTTTTTATGTTTTTGTGATGTTTATCTAACATGCAGCCTAGCTGATTTTTTAGGTCCTTCTTACTCTACTTCGTTATGATTAATATGTATTGTACAAATAATTCAAGGCGTTACTACCTATACAGATATGGTAATGTACACTTTAATGGTAAATCAGTGAAAAAAAGAKAAGAGAGGGGTAAGGGTAAAAAGAGAGAAAACATTTGGAAATAAATTGGAATTCAGTGTAGGCCTGATTATGTGGGGGGAATCTTGGAAATGTCTGAGAAAATGCAGCAGTTGYAGAGTCAGTTTCCTGGGTGGGGGAGAGAAACAACTCTACAGTTTTACCTAGCTGTAGGGTCGATGTGGTGTAGACGAAAAGAATTCATTTTACTTATCCACAGTTTTCACGTCCCTGCTGGCTTTCTCAAGGAAATTAAAGAATCTGAGAATTGACGTTTAAGTATGCTTTCTCTTTAGGGAATCTTTTTAGGGGATCTAGACTGAAAAGAACTAACTTTCATCTGGGTAACAACGGATATTTCCCTCTCTGATTAGCTCACAGAACTACCATTTCCTTTTAAGCTACAACAGGATTTTCCCAGCTACTGGGGCTATTCAAATTTTGTCTCCAGAGTAGGTTGGTGAAATCTCCTATTCTGGTATTTGTACTGTAAGAATGGTTCCTTTTTTCTAATAAGTATCTGGAGCTTTCTACTCTTATATTGATTTTTCTTTCATGAAGCTACATTTATTGTGTCTGGTAATGGCTGAAACAAGCACTCTGAGGGTGACTTGTATGTCTAAGTGATAGCTGATCATCAGATCCTTATATCTTTTAGGTCTGGAAATGATGTTGTACATCCTTAAGAAACTGCTTTTAAACAACAACAGTTGGAAAGGAAAACAAAGCCCCAAACCTTTCTTTAGTGATGTGCTCTATAAGAACATGTGTATGATAATTCAAGAACTATGATAGTTCTTGGAGAACATACAATACTTCATACATTACTTTAATATTTTAATATTTACAATTCCAGGTCAGAGAAAAGAAAACAGAAAGCACATCAACCATTCTGTTGATTAAAACCCATCAAACTAGTGGAGATCTTCCCAAGSTTAAAATTCAGTCACAGATTTATGTGCTTTCAAGTTTACAGGCACTTGATTGAATAAAGGGTGCTTATCCAGACCTGTAAGTTTAAAATGGAAAAGCCTGGTGACCTTGGACAGACCATGAAAGGCTTCAGTTGAAATTTGAGTAGAAATTTTTATTGTTTTTTTTATTTTATTTTATCAGCTTCAATCTACTGAAAAAATGTTGACCTATTTACAGATCTTATTTTTCCTTTTTTCATAATGAAAGAATTGAAAATATCATGATGATTACTGAGGCAGTGCCCAAATTATATTTTATTTTCTAAATGGATAAAGTACTGAGAGCTTTGTTTCTTCATTTTCTTATATGTCACACAAAAATTAATCATATTTTTACAAGACTGTTTGTATTTTCTTTTGTTTAAATGTCCCAAATTCGAATGTGGACTCAGATACAGAGCAGCAATATTCCAAAATTAACATGAAAGGAAAGTGATAGTTAATAATCTGCTCTGTTTCCGAAAGCTTGCAAGAAACAGAAGTTTTTCTTTTTAGGATATCATAGTTTTAGAAAGCAGCAAGAAGCTGGATAACAGCCATACACATGACATAATTCCCTCAAAGACTGGAGGGTGTCCAGATAGGAACATCAAGAAGCTTTTAGTGCTGTTAAATTAGAATCAATTTCCCTTGTGGGAGGGGGCTAATTTGCAGACAGAAAAGAAAAACAAGCTGCAATAGATATTATACCTGCTAGGTATGGCATAGTTGATTAGTGAATTTCTCCATTTCCAACCCTGCTCAAGATACCACTGCTATGAAATAAAAACAAACAAATATTTTATTAAACAAATCCACTGCAGTGCATATTTTTGGTTTTAGGTTGTTGTTTGTTTGGGGTTTTTTGTTTTGTTTGGTTTTTTTTGTTTGTTTGTTTTTTTGTTTTTAATAGTTAACTTAGGCAATATAATAAAAATGGCCATAATTATAATGAGCTTCTTTCAAGTATACTCAGTTAATTATTTCATATGGATTCAGGAACACATCTCAGGATCAAGGAGAAGGATGTGTCAAGAAAGACTTCAAGTGGAATGAAAATACTATATGTCTTTTCTTTGCAGAGTATGAAGGATAAAAGGTTTCCAAGGTACTGGCAAATTAGTCATGAGAATTTCAGTTATTGTGCTTGCTAGCTAAAACCTGAGCAGAGCATCAAAGATATACTGGTGTGAACATTTAGATCTAGACGTCCTCTGTGTCTGAAGCTCAGAAAACAGATAATCATGTAGTGAACTGCTAATGGTGGATATTAAACCATACAATAGCTATGAATGGAACAAACCAGATAACGCAATGTGCATCAAAAGGTTTCCAAGTCCTTGTGTTCTGTATTAAATTCTTTTTTCTCCTCTTCTCAAAGTTCTAACATCTTTCAAAAATGCAAGAATGAAACATGAAAAATAGGTCTCCAATTATACTGATTTCCCCTGCTTTTATTCCAGTAAATTATTTAATTGAGGATGAGGACTTATATGTTGATAAAGTTTTGTACAGATTTGTAAGGTTTCCGTTAACATTCTGTTGCCTTAATTYCTTGATATAATTCATTTAAGGTGCAAAACCAGATGTTGCCTGCTCCAACATGGGACCATGTGTTGCCCCAAAATGTGGTCTAACTATGGTGCCTTACGTCGCTTTCTTCAACATTACTAATAAAGGTTCTGGATATGAAATGGTACGTACGCTTCTTTAAAACTGTTGTCTTAAAATTATGCTTTTAACCACTCATGGAAATCTGTCTGACTTCAGCATGTTTTTATGGGTAAAAGTGGAGATTTAAATGGGAGATGACAAGATTTTATAAGTGTACCTGGGGATGCAGGGCAATATAGCATCCGGTATTTGGCAGATGTGAATGATTAGTAAAAAGGATATCTACACGGAGATGATTATCAAAAAGTCTAGTACTCTATAAAATTTACTTCTATGTTACTATCAGCTTGATTTCTTGTGTTACTTAGATTCAGGAATTGAGTAGCTTACTACTGATCAGTTGTGTCAGGGCATGTAAATAGGTCCCACAGTGAACCAAATATTCAAGAAATGTCTGTCAGCCACATTTCAAACATCTAACCATGTGGATTTGCACATGTGTGTCCTCTTGTATGGCAGATTACATGGCCTAGTCATGTGGTAAAGGACAAGGTCAGCCCATGCGAGCTATCAAGGAAGCCAATGMACTCAGTTTTGACTTATTACAAGTTCGATCTAAATACCACACGTAACGAGAATTCTCCACATCCCTAGAGAAGTTTTTCCACTTTTGTCTGCATTCAGTGTGGGACTTTTTTTCTTTATCAGGTTTCTCAGCGTTCAACTCCCGCCGGGTCTCATGTAAACACTGGACTCTTACTCAGACTTGTAAGGTAGTTCTGTATTTTGATTGTGAAATATGACAGAAGTATGTTTTGAAGAGTTTCCTGAAGGGGAGGGGGGGGGAGGAAATAAAAAAAAGAAAAGTAGAAAACAATATGAAAAGCAAATTAATATCCTTGCACACATCAGCTGCTTATAAAGATTTAAATTTGACTTTCTCATTTTACAAACAGTCAKAATGCCATGACTGTAAAAAAATGCCAATCACTCCAGTCTTTAAATAAAATTATTATGTACTGAGATAACAGAAGAGTTTTGTTTTACAATCAAAAAGCCAACGCACATTGTCCCTGATGTCATACAAAACCAAGTTCCCTAATTACAGAGCAGAAAGTTACATTTTCAGAGGTTCTTTTTGTTTTTCAGTCAAAACTGGAGGGATAAGAAGATGACCCTGGCAGCCTTCAAACAGGACTTTTAAATAGAACAAGACTTGAGTTTGTGTAAACAGSATCCGTCCTTCAAAATTCACTTCTCAAAACAAGGTAGATATTGAAATGGGCAGGTTGACAATATGCAGTCTATGCAGTAGTTTCTGACATTTTTCTCTAGAGGTAATAGCTGCGAAATCTGTCTCTATTACAAAATCCATCCTCGGGAAAGYCAAAATTATCTGAGACAGGATACATAATGTTTAATGCTAGAAATGAACTCCATTCAGTTGGAAAATGCCTATCAGCACTGTATTTTGTTGYACACTGTAATTACAAAGTTAATTTTGCAAATCTTATAAGCTGAGCACTTTGAAGATTCATTTGAATTCTTTAAATGTTGGGCCTAATAATGTTGCAGGTATTTTGAACAACTTTAATAAACTCGAGAAAATTATTCTAAAGACTTTTAAAAAGGAAAAAAATATTTAAAAACTACTTCTACTTTTCTGTCATTAAAAAGAATAAATCTGGGGATGAAAAGAAAATTTTGAAGGAAACCAATTCTATTTAAAATTGATGTTACATTAATGGATTTTATAATCCTTTTTATCTGCCTCCTGTTTTAGGCAATACAAAATATTTTTGAAATGTATGTTGTTTTCATTCTTAACCCTCAACAGAACTGAGAAATGTTGCTTGAAGGTTTTGGAAGCAAGAAAGATAGTTTATCTTTAGTCTTTGGAAAGGAAAGGATGCAAAAAGGCAAGTAACTCAGCCAGAGGAGAAGATTAGGATGTTAGGTTTAGTATTGACCATCCAGGTTCTGATGCCAAAGCTACTGAGAAGGAAGCTGCAATAACTGAAAATGGGTGACAAGACCTTGGACAAAACCTGTATCTAAGCACAGAAAGATGAAAGGCTGTTTACTTTAGCTGTTCTTCAGAAAAAGTCTTCAAGATTTAGGTGACATATATGAAGACAGAGAGGTGTCCAGCTTAAGAAATAAATAAGCTTGAACACAATCTTTAAGTCTATGCTAAAAATACCTTTTTATTGACAGAGATTGTCAAGTACTGATTGAGAAATCAATATTTATGTTGGTATCACCCCTATTATAATCAGCAGAATTAAAAATGAACTTTTAAAAGCCATTATTCTACGTGACATGAAATTATTACTAAATTGAAATAACTACTTGWATATTGTAGGCCTGCATGCATTTTCACTAGAATTCCACTGCTAAAAGCTGTAACATTTTTTGATTGATCATATCTTGCCTTGTAGTATATAAGATGGACTTTTGGATCTGTGGAGGAGCTTAGTATCTCAAGTGTATTTATATCAGAAGCAGAATTTATGAGGATACTTGAAATGCCATATAAAGGACGCTACAGAGGAGCTTTGAAGGCTTCCTTCAGCCTTCCCGATACAAGACTGGCCCAAAAAACTAGCTACTGAAGTGCTTCTAAGCTGCACAGGAATCAAAGCTGCAGATTTCATCTTCAGRTGGAACTGTCTAGATCTGATCAGAGATATTCCAGGAAAATATATTTGGGAAAGCTTTGATTTCTTTTATACTGGTTTTCTTTTATACACTAATCATCAGGAGACTTTACAAGAAGGGTATGGGTAAGAAGGGGGGAGCTATTGAAACAGCCACTTGCTCTTGAGTTTGCAACCCCATCTCTTTGCAAGAGCCTGCTTTCAGACCAGGCAGAGCAGGTAACTGGGGTTTGCATAACTCATATAGATACAGGAATGCCAAGGCTATAGGTCCACCTCTTCTGTTTCAGTGACTGTTTCTCTATGCAAACAGATCCTATTAAGGGGCATGAGGGTAAGACAGCGGCTGTGTAGTTGGCGGTATCTGTATAGCTGGGGGAATAATATCTGGATTAAATAAGAAACCTTTTCTCAGGCAAATGTTATGACCTCTGGGCAACTAGGAATCTTCTCCAGAGAGAGTTTTAAGAGGATCTTTTATTATGAGGGTTCACAGCTGCTGGGATTTACATGCTATGCAGGAATTAAGAACGAAAGGAGGACAAAGGCTTTGAGACTGTATGATGGTACCRATATTCATGTGGTTATAAATCAAGGAGATCTACACATCCTTAAATAATGGTTTCTGAGATAGTAATCTCTTTTGTAAATTGATATATATATGGTACATAAAATTTTATGTCCTTGATGAGGGACCCCGGTTTGTCCAGACCTCACTCAGAGCCAAGGCAGCAGGCAGAGGTTGTCTTATTCTGTCTGTGGTGACGCAGAGAAATATTGTGTGATATGAGCAAAATAGCACAACCACTTGCAACTAATCTCAAGAGAGCCTGTAAACCTACTGTTCTGCACAGTTAGAGTAGCAGAACTAAATAAAACAAAGCCATTTGAGAAATTGKTTTTTGTCATGATGTTAGGGAAAGGCCACTGCTAAGTTTTTCCACTAACTGTACATACGATATGCAGCTATAGAATAACCGTATGTCAAAGACATGGGGTTCTATTAAACAAGTATTTAAACAAATACYGGAAACTGTTACTTATGTATGCTTATAGAGCAGCTTTTTACCGCTTCCTCTCAACTATTTTTTTTTTTCTTTTTCCCTTTCCCACATCCTGTCTTTATTCTCTCTCTTTCATGAATGGTGCTACAGTGTGTGTGAATTTTGATGTATGCCTTTTTTTCTGGATTTTAAATTTGGTTGAGAAGGGAACACAAATCTCCTAAAAAAAAAAAAAAAAAAAAAAAAAAAAAAAAAAATCTGCTACTCTACTAGATCAATTTTAATTTAAAGGTACCAAAAGGTGTTGCATTTCAGATTTCAAAGGAAGCTAATTTTTAAATACCTTCAGCTAGCTCATCCTTCAGCTTTCAGCATTCCTCTGTTTAAGGATTTAATTACAGATATTGTCAGGCCAAAACATTCTTTCTTGACAAAATCTTGCTTTAGCGTAAACCTAATTTTCATTCTCACCGTGAAGGGAGACAGCATTGCATGTTGTCCCAAATGGAGACAAACATGTGACAAGCTGGGAAATAGGTGGAAATAAAATCAATTTTTCCCTATTAGTGTCAAATTAAAAGCAAAGTAAGCTGTAGAAGTTGCAATAGCAGAAGTGACAATTGAAACAAGTGTTCTGAACAAACAAACAAGCCCAATAGAGAATCAATTTTAACTTTGTTAGGTAAAGGGACCTTTGGTGGTCGTGATCTTACAATGCACAGAAGAGTATCTGTTCAAATTCCAGAGCAGCAGCCAAAGACTCTTCGTCAACAGAGACAAAGTTAAAGATATAAAAGTGGKGAAAATTAATGGGAAATTATCTTTACAGAATTTAAAATCTTAATACAGCCCAATATACATGTCATTAAGATTTACAGTTTATAGTATCATTAAAAAAAATTGCTGTCTTTTTCACCTTGATTTGAACTCTCTTACCTTTTCACAAATCCAAAGAAATCTTTACATGAAAAAGAAATAGCATAGAAATATGGTTTCTTTATTTTTSTCCTCCCTTTCACTTTCCCCAGTTTCTTTCCCCTTCTTGTAATTATCTTAATTCCCTCTAAGTGCCTCGAAGATATTAAACATGTCTTTTCTTTCCTTCTCCTTCCCCTTTTCTTTGTGTCTTCCCCTGCACATGGTGCCTGACACTCCCTCCCTACATTAATTTCTCCTAGCTGACTGCCTTTCCCACTGTGGCTCATGGTTCTGGCTGATGCCTCCAGTCATTCACAGCAGCTCTAGTTTCATCCCTCTCTTGAAGCCCTTGGTGGCAATACCTCCTCTTCCTGGCTTCCATCGATGYGTGCCAGCCTAAAAAGCCTGGTGCCACCAAGGGTAGGGACCAGAAACATGTGGTAGAACAGATCTCCCCAGATGGTCTGTAAGTAATCTGAGAGATGCTTAGCTGGGAACTAGGGGAGTGGACTGCGGCTGGGTGGGAACTCACTCACTATGCTGATCTGATGAGGAGAAGCTGACTCTTGCAGCCAGATATGATGTACGTTAGGATGATATCTCGCTCTCTGGATGCTCTATCAGAGAGAATATGCATCAAATGTTTTTTCTTTTATGCAAGAACAACAGTAAAATCTTATATTTACTTCCAGATTGCTTTCTTTCTGGTTGGGACAAGCTTCACATTGGTCACATTCCTGTCCCAGGCAGGGATGGGTAAATATTCAAACTGTTCTAGTTAAAAGATTTAGAAATCTCTGAGTCAGCCTCTGTGACTAAACATCAGCCTTATGAAATGATGCCAATCAGCCCCTGTTTTGCCTTCGTTGCCTTGCATAGGCATTTTTCCAACTCACAACGTAAGGAAATACCTATGATCTGTGTAGTCCAGGCATGGTTGTATGATTAGTGTCCAGAATCACTGTTCCATAAATGAAAGCAACAGCACACGAACAATGAGGAACTGAATTTCTTGGGTTTGCTGAATGCTTACCACATTTAATATAGAATATTTTCGTAACTCTACTTTCACAAAGCTATAGAAAAATTGTTTTAAATTTTATGAAGATATTTGAATAGGTGGGCATCTTTAAAGCTATGCTAGAAGTGCTTATCTTAAATATTTTTCAATATCATAAGATTAGACCAGTGATTCTACACTATCAGTCTAAATTTTTTTCCCTATCTGTAACAGCTAGAACAGGAAAAACACAGACAATGCATTAAATGCAAAATGTTACAAATTAGGGAAAATTTTAAAGTGCTGTTGAGGACTGAAGGAATTTTTCTGCTATAAATTTAGTTGTTGCATAATTAACATAAATTGACATAACCAACATTTTGTAATTAGATTCTTTATTAATAAATTCTAATTGTAAAAACACATGGATTTAATTGACATTTAACATGTTAGCTATTGCAAGCTTGATATCAATTAACACACTTATCAAATGTCAATTACCAGATTTTCAGTTTTAATTGCTGTGAAATTGACTTGCCATGGGCTACCTTTTTAAACGTTAATGTATTAAGTGTTCACAGATTTGATGTAATAAATACAACATCTAATGTGCACTTATTGCTTATGCAATTTGACTACATTATATGAAAAGTTAAGTGTATTTCCTTCATACTTATTAAAAAACAGTAAGAAGCCTTTTACTTATTAATTTACCATACAATTAAATTTGATGCCAGTTTGAAATAATTATCCCACAGCCTTCAGAATAGTTAGTCAAATAGGCAGGTCACCATTTTAAACCACCATTAGCAGACATTATTAAAACTATTTCTGAACACTGTATTGTGCTGCCAACTTGCTTTTTAATAGAAAATTCTCCATATACCTCCTGTATTTCCCTGTGTTACCAGTATAAAGTAACACTGGGTTATATCCTGCGTTCACCTGAAAAAAAAAAAACAAAACCAAAAAACAGCCCTGGAAGTCCAGCTACTGATGATGATCTTGTCAATGAGCTGAACAAATGTGTCCCTTACCTTATTTATGGCCCTACTGATGGCACTGGGCCATGGTGCTGATATAAGATACTGGCTGCCAGGAGCAGTTTTGGTTTGACAGCTTTGTCATTGGCATCATCTTAAAGGATGAAATGTCCATTGTGTCTAGACTAATTATACTAAGTTCATCCATAGCATTTTATTTTAATCTGTAGAACTGACATACTTTATGAAGCTAGGCACTATCCCCATTTTAATGGAGAGGAAAGTGAGATGCAGTAAGGTCAAGTGATTTGCCTAAAGTCCTGAAGCTTGTCAGTAGCAGAAGTAGGGGAAATAAGTTCTGGTTCAAGTTACATTTTCGGAGTGGCAAGAGGATCAGGCCTTCCCAAAGGCAGTGCATAGCRGTGACAGATGAAAGGAGCGTTAATCACAGGCCTCCTGGAAAGGAGGGCTGCTTATTTAGCAGAATAGAATGAATATTTAAAAAGACCTTTCAGAGTATTGTAGAATAAATGCATATATCTGTAAGTTATTATGGCTTAAGGGCTAGCTATTAAGTGAAAGGATCAATGCATCAAATAGTAAATGCAGAACTTTTAGAACTAGAGCTACATGAATCATGATCTCCCAKTCTGCTAACGAAACACACAAAGTCACGGATCAAACTTGGCATCAGACCAAACCCCACCCTGGCTAAGAGTGATCTGCACTGCTGACGAAGCTATGTTTTATTAGTAATGGGGGCAAACTCCCTCCTCGGCCTCCTGGCTCAAGGCCAGCCCCACCGGGAGCAGCCAGCCCTCACTGTGCCCTGATAGCCACGAACAAAACAAGATGCTTTTCAGGGGTCAGGTAGATCATTTAGATCAGCACTTGGCCAAAGGAGGTCAGTTATCAATGAAGAGGTGGCCTGAGAATCAATCCCGCATTTGCCAGTGTCTGCAGGAGCAACATTTAATTGAGCTGTTAGTTGTGCATTCACTCCTTACGGTCTCCATCTCTGGTTACTGCTCCTTCATGCCGTGCAGTAAGACCTAGCCAGCCAAGGCTTTTAGCATTGGCTACCGAACTGGTATTCCCGCTGATAGGTGGCACTTCGGAGCTATTTGCTGAATACACATTTGCCAACGCGTTCTGGTTCCTTGATGGATCATAGCTCTATTCAGATCAAATTAGATAAAAATTCCATTTTAAGCATCATATATGAGTTGGTGGCCTTGCTAGGTCCAATAAAGATGCTGTCCCTGTAAGAATCAGAACGTCATCCTGTTTAAACATATTTTTTTAATAACCAGAAACTAATCATATGCTAAAATGCGCAAATCTTAACCTTGTTATTGCCTCATACATGTATATTTTTCCTTCAGGACCAGTTTGTCTTACTTCAGAGACTCGTTCCCTTTCTTTGTGTTAGGATGGAGTCTATTCAGCTGAAGTTGCTGGGGTGAGTCTGTAATAACTGATTACACCTCTTTGTAGACTTCCAGGCTATCGCCCCTGCTGACAGGAGGATCCCATCACTGCGTTTCACATTAAAAACCATTCTGGTCTGCTAAAGTACCGATAGGTCATCTTTCTTGCAGTTCTTCCCAGTGAAAGCCAATCCCACTCCTGCAAAAATAAAGTACCTAGGGGCTTATAAGAATTCAAATAGAAAAAGGGAGGGAATAAGAGGGAGAAATCAGAAGTGACATGTTATGATGCTTTCCTAAAGATCAACAACTCTTCCCCCTACTGATGAAAAATTTCCTAAATGATCCCGCCTGCTTTCTCACCTGTCGCTTTCACATGTGCTGTATTATGATTGCATGCGAGAATTATGAAAAGAGGAATGTAATGAATTAATGAAAGAGTGATTTCCAAATTAATCTATTGTCTCCTTCCAGTTTCAGAAGTCTCTGGGTGCCAATAGAGTTTCATTACATCTATTAATTTACTATAGCAGTTTGATTGCTATTACTTTATCAAATATATTTCAGGGGAAAAAAAGTATACCCCAATGGTGTCAAGTCAAAGAATAATATTAAACCATCAGCTCTACAATGCTCTTGTGTCTCTGATTATTAAGAATCATGTTTCATCTGAACTTTTTTAGTGGAGTTTTTGGAAGTGAAAATGTTGCGTTGCCATCAACAACCAGTACATTTAATTAGAATGTCTCTCTTTCCCCATTCCTTCCAAAAAATGTCTCAGAAAGAGTAGTATCATTTAAGATTTTATTTAAAGATAATGTAAYAGAAAAAGTGGAGGGTACTACAGCAGGCTTACTGGCTGGAAAAAGGATTGTGTGTCAGGCAAGAATTCATGACAAATGCACATGGTATAAGATGATATTTGGCATTTGCATGGTTTATATGGTAATTTTGTCTTTATTAAATATTTTTATTAGAAAAGAACAAAACAATAATTTAGTTATGTGGAATGTTCCAGTGTACTGAGTATTCATACTGCATGTGAATGCCAGCAGTGTGAAAGGAAGCCTGCCACATGATGCAGGATTGTATCAAACAATTATAACTAGCAAATGACAGACTGGGAAGCTTTGTGATAGATTCTTAGAGGTATAGGGTAAACTACTTAAATCGTGAACTTTTGATTGACTCCCTGGCATTCTATCCTCTAATCCATCTCTCCTGAGACTTAATTTCACGCTCCAAACACTGAACAGCTTCAGACAGCTGCCATTTAAAAATAAACGAACATAAATAAACCATCGGTAACAAAGTCCTTCCCCTCTCCAGACCACCACACAGAATCTCATCCTGATCAGAAACAGGGCTGCTTTTTCCTTCCTAGGGAGAATTTTTCCCAAATGTAAGCAAAATCCAGGCATATAATACCTTCCGCTCATCTCACGCTTGTGGTCTGTCGCTTAGAAATGGTGCATAAGCTTGTCTGTTGCATACTAGAAGTATGCAGGGGCTGCAAACTAGAAAGGCTCACTCTCCTAGAAAAGGAAGGTGCTGACAAAGGGACATGCCGGGAGCACTAGTGATCTCTGTTATTTTTCAGAGTACTTAAATGACCAGAAGGTTATAATTCACTGTTTGATTCACCAATATTCTGACCTTCACCTGAAGCAGGGGAATCATTTAGCTTTTTTCCTCTTCCCCTTCTCCTCATTTTTGTCTATCGCAGGTAACGCGTACAGATTATGAACCATAAAAAGTTATGCTACAGAAGAAGCTCCAAGGTTTCTGGTAAGACAAACAGTACTTGTCTGTGAAGTTGTCTGAGGTGCCTTTCCAGAAGTATGACATGCTTGTAAAGCTAATTTACATTCTTYGGGGTGGCTGAGTTTCACTGTGAACACAGATAGACGCTGGGTCAAGTATAGCCACGCCAATCATAGCCGCAATGACCTTTTCGAATTTTAGGCAGAATATGCGATTGGGATGGCAAGAGTGTCATTAGCAGTTTTACCGAATTCTCAATAAATCCTGAAGTATGTGACGGTTAACAAAACATTACTCTGACAGCGTGAGGCATGACAGGGCTGAGTATCCACCAATTTCAGGGTCGATTTTTAGAAATGTATTGTGATAGAAATATTTCTATCAGCACTAATTAAAGACAATAAATCTCTCTTTGATTTTTCTGCCTGGACTAAAATTGATAAAAATGGATAAATGTCATAAAACACCATTGCCTCTCCTGTACTGYGTTTATGTATAAACACTGGACACGTAGACACCCAGAAGCCTGTTGGGTATACAGGCATGAAGTGTCTCACATCTTTGAAATTTGCGTGATCAAGTGAAGATAGGAACAACACAGTTGAGTTTTTACTTATGCTGAAAAATATGYTAAAGAAATGTATACACATTTCATACATGCTATATAAAATCTACATATATTCAGGAAAGATCAAGTTATAATTCTGAGCTGCTTTTATTCATTAGAAATCTCTTCTTGGCTCTTTTTCCAATTAAATTTGATGCTGGTTTAAAGGATGCTTTGAAACTCGGCCATCTTCCTTTTCTCACCTTTCTGACAAAACTGTATTACAAACAGGTTAAAACAAACTRTCCATTCATGCTCATCAAAGAAACAGATTTTTCTTTCCCTGTTCTCAGTATATGCTGTTAGGGTGGGCCACAGTGGTAAGAGATATGATCCTTAAATTCCTGACCTTAGCAGTAAACTAGATGAAGTAATTTTATCCATTCCTTCTATGCATTTTTATAGACCAAATAAAAAGTACATAAATTTTGTTTTACTGTAGATATAATCATAGCTATAAAAATTTATCACTAGATTCAGTAACATAGCTGAGTGCTGGGACTAGAGAAAGCAATAATATACAACAAGCAACCCTTCCTTACTTTTAGTATTTATTAATGTTGTTACTTACGTACTCATGGTAATTTTCTTGGAAATAGAGCTTTAAGATCGGCATGCAGGATGTTAAAGTGAAAGAAAGCAGAAGTTTATACCTTACTTGCAAGTATAATCTTGGACATGTTGTGGCAKCAGGTTATGGAAGTAATAATAACCATACAACTCAAAGAATTTTTTAAATTRAATGCTTAATTTTACAACTAAGAAACAAAATCTTTAGCAACTTTCATGCTAGGTACAATGCTTTTCATTTGACTTATTAAAAGATGCTTAACTACTCAAGTGTTGAGCAAGGAATAAATTAATTAAAGCTGAGCTACAAATGAGATATGTCTTAAATGGTGAGAATGCAGAAGTTGTAGAGAATACTGTACTGACTCCCAGTGTTTTTTAAGGAATTTTTTGCTAATAGTTGTAAATATTTTTCTAAGAGACTAATGTGTAATGCCATTAATGTGTTATCGTTTCTGTTAACGATCAATTTTTGAACAATATTTTCTTGGTTAGTTACCATTACTTAAATTAGTGTCATCACATGTGCGACAAATACCAGAAACTGAAGAATCCCTTGTTRCATGACCTGACTTACAAAAACGTTAGAAAGGTTTAGATGCTTCATGTCTCTCTGTCTTTTCCACTAAAATAAGGTGATATTGGGGAGTTTCCAGGAAGAAGCATATACTTTCATGAACACAGCTGTAGTTACTAAGTGTGTTAGAGCAACAAAATTCTCTGAAAATGGAAATCACTGAGTGCTTTCATTCAYCTCCTGATAATGATGAAAATAAAGATGAGAAAAGAAATTTTTTATTATGTGCTAGGTGCTGTACATAYGCAAACTAAGCAGAGGCTTTGCTACAGGTCTGGTACATTCTGTTTCAATGCTAGAAAYTCTGTGTGTGTGAAGAGTTACCAAAATCCAGAGATTTCACCACGTGCTATAACATTTAAATGATAATAGAGCAGTGCTTTTGGTAGTTGTTTAAGTACTAAGAATTGATTTAAGCCTTTCAAATACATAAGTAAAAAAAAAAAATAGCATTTTGAATCTAAACCATAAATATTTGTTATTATTATTTTAGGTTATTTTATGTCTGTACTTAGATGATTTTAAAAGATTTTTTTTTTGTTATTTGAGTTTTTAATTACTCAGATCACTATTTTCCCCCTTCTTCCACCCCTCTTTTAAAAGTGCATACATACAATGCRTAAGAGGATAAATGAAGTAGGAACATGAAGTAAAATATAAAAATAACATAAGACATATTTAGAGCAAAACTTCCTTGTTCTACAACATGCATGACATAAATCGGTGCATTTCTTCTGAATGTGTGTCTTCATTTTCACAAGTTCTAGGTTATTCTCATCTAGTGGTCAAAAATGCATGGTGATGGACAAGCAGAGTGTACACAGTCCATTACCATGTCTCACTTGAAAGGCATGTAATTATAGGGCAATAGTTTCCAGCTGAGGGGTGGCAAAATGTTAAGCTGCTTGAAAAGGAATAAMAGTATGCTTCTGACCATGTTTATCAGGTAGACTAATACCTGATGATATTTTACCTTTTCAATGTCTTACCTACTACAATGCATTGCAGGTATCTTGGTGGGAGAGCTGGCAGAACGTTTCTGATAAAATGAAATATCCTTTTTGAGTATAATGCTGTAAATTACAACTGTTTAGTTTCATATACCTGATCATGATTTGTTCTTCCTTTAAAACAGCTAGACTGTAACAGAGTACATAATTTGAATTGTTGCATGTAGATTTAGGTATTTTCTCTGTCTGAAWCAGATAGAGATTCAGGAAAAAAAAGTAGAGGGACACCCGTGCATACATTCATAACTACACCTTCTAACTTAGGCAAGAGGAAAATCTGTAGAGCCCTTGAGGTTACTGGTATTGATGCTTGYGTATGACAATTTGATTGCATCACAGTGGTGGATGCTGCTTTTTGGATCTCAGAAATATTCCCATTAAAATTTTCCTTAGA
Source organism: Oceanodroma leucorhoa (assembly GCA_030449065.1). NCBI lineage: Eukaryota > Metazoa > Chordata > Aves > Procellariiformes > Oceanodroma > Oceanodroma leucorhoa. The sequence continues at coordinate 6,895,262 of JASVER010000030.1, forward strand.
TCAAGTCTGTTTCATGAAACTTTTTAACTTCAGTGAAACTGTGCTTTTTCCAAGAATAAACTTCATCATATRTGCCCCCAGATTTTTAGACCAAAATCCAGACTGATAATAAGGATTTTAAAACAAGGATGAGGGCAATATTTTCAGAGTTAAATATTCTTCAGTTTGAAATAGGACAGAAGATGTTTCACTTCGTAAGTAATTATTTTCCCTAAGAAAGTCTGAAACTCTGAGATTTTAATTGTAAAATTTTATAYATAAACATAGACATATATACGTGTATGGACAGAAAGAGGAAGATATAGAATTATTAAGTTTCTTATGTTTCATTTTCAGTGAGAAAACAATCTGGTAAGCTTTAATTTTCATTCCCAAAGTAATAACTTCAATTTGTAGCAGTATTTTCCTCCTCTTAACCACTATACTGGAAAACAGAGCATATCCTTTTAACCCACATTATGTTACTGGTAGAAACGCTTATCGATTATTAGAATCAAGTTTAAGACTTTCCACCAACATTTGGCTATTTTTTRTCCTTGGTGTTGATTGAGGATTTCTTTATCTGCGTTGTTTATTTTACTTTTTACTTCTGATTTCAATATTTCACAGTCTCCAGAGAAAAGCAATGGCTACTGTCACAGGCACTGAGTATACCCTCTGGTCTGGGGAAGAGGAGAAAGAAAAGAGAGGGAGGAATAGGGTAGGCAAGCAGATATAAGTAAGACAAGGCAAACATTTCCCTGCTGCCATTAAGAGGAAAGCAGCTGTGTACTGCAGTATAAAAGGGATTGTTTTACCTGATCTATTGAGGYTGTAGTGTAGTGAGATCTAAGAAAGGAAAATACCAGGACCTGGTCACCAGTGTGAACCTCCTGTAATTTATAGGATTTGCCAGTAAATCTCCAGTGTTCACCCACTGGATGAAAACAAGCCTTACCCTTGACGGAAAACTGGAGATGAGTTTTGGAAAAGYCATTCAGAGTTTTAATTCTGCTCTAAGGATCTAAAAATGAGAGAGACGGCTGAATAAAGTTTTAACTTGCATCACAACAGATTGATGGTCGTGTATGAATTATCAGATAGATCTGATAGCTCGGTTATGCCTTACTGTTGTTTTTATACTGCCTAATTAATCTCGCTTTATGAATTACCAGCAATACYTAATGGTGTATAAGGAGAGAGGACACTACAATAATGTCCCTAGGCAAAACTGAGATGTTTTAATAATGATCATTGTAGCATCACACATTTTTGACATCACTGTGACCTTTTTTAGTATATTAAAATTGCCATTGTAGTTGCCATCTTGGCTTAGAAACCAAATGCTTTCACCTCTCCTATGTGCAGGTAGGTTTGGGTTTTAATGAAGTACTGTGCAATTTATATGAAGGAACAGTTTTATTAAACTCTTTTTTTTTTTCTTTCTTTTTTTTTACTGCTTTAAAGAGTACATTAGGAAAATTTTAGAATTAACATTGATCGATGTAAAGGAGAACAGGAAATAAAAGATACTTAGTGCTTTAGCGGAAACCTGTTCCTTTTACTATTGTCTAGTAGTACAAAGTTATATCTGAGTAACAGCTTGATGGAGAAAGAGGAGACACACATAACAGCCTAAACGCTGCTGCTATATATTCTGGAGTCAGCCTCTCAGGCTACATTTGTGCTAACAAGTCCAGGATCTCCTCCCAGGTATTGAACCTAATGTGGCATGGAGCTCTCTAGCTGCCAAACCCAAATGACTATGTGCAAACTGACAGTCGGTATGGAGCCCGTATTATTCAGGCTCCTGAAACAGGGCCAGGAACTGTTTGGGAGAATGCTAGTTGAAAGGAGCCAATTTTATGCTAGGGAGTATTCTCACAGCTTCAGTGTTATTTGTTTTCCAGTGCATAGCAATAGTCCATGTCCTAGGTATAGTCACTGGCTAGTACGGACGTAATCTTCATGCAGTATCCAGGCCAGATCAGCTCAGAGTGGTATCCGGATACCTATTTCCCTACAAAATCCTGTGCTTGTGCCAGTCATCAAACTCATGCATCACTCATCACCTGTTTAGTCCCTATTAAACAGTCTTTTAGTTGCACCAGACACTTGGCATCCCCTATCTTTCATATTTGTTCTTATTAGATTTACACTTTCTTCACCTCATTTTTAGGGTGATAGCCTGAAATATGTTATGGTACCAATAAATAAAGTCTGAAAGACCATGAATATAAATGAAAAGGAATCCACTCGGAGTTAAATTTAGCAGACCACTGACTGGGCTGATTATTTTGTTCCATTTTGGTTGGACTTGATGATCTTAGAGGTCTTTTCCAACCTTAATGATTCTATGATTCTATGATTTAAGTTCATTGTTCTATCATTCCATAAATATTCCATTTCCCWTTCCAGCTCTGTTCTCCCCTTTTCTCCCAAATATACTCTGATCATCATACATTGCAAATTTGTCTTACAAATTTCTAATACTTTGGCTTCTAATCTTCTTCTATAGACATAATGATTCCATTTCAGTTCTTSTTCTCAGTTCTCTTTCTTAATACATCTTTTGAGTTAATGCTGTTAATTAAGTGTTGAATTGTCCATTTCTTCCAGAAGAAAATAAATTATTTTCTTACAAAACTGACACCTTTTTTAAGAGATTGTTTTTTGAGGTTGCATTTATTAATGTCTCTAAACATATTTCTTTGAATCAGTTGAGTACTTATTTTATTACTATTTTTTTCATAGAGAAAGAGTTTGGGATTTTCATACTGATCTGATCTGATACCACTGCATTATTTCCGTGTATTATTCTGAAATTTCTTTCTTTAGTTTACTTATGTTAATAGATAACTTTTTTACAGTTAACAAATATATTAGGAAAAAAACCCCAAACCTTTTGCCCAGCAACTCCCACGCTCCTCATATTATTGTTTACAATACTCAACAAGCGTCATGCTGACACCAGTATCATTCTTTGTTCTCCCTGTCAGTCTCAGTCTTAATATGTTCTTTAGCTGGGAGCCACACCAGAGGGGTCTGATAACACACTGCCTGGAAGTCAGGGTTTAGGGGAGCACTACCTTTGCCTTTCATACTGCTGCTTCAAGACGTGAGAGAATTATTAATATAAGCTTGTCGTGTAGCGTAATCTTGTTTCAACCCTTCAACAGCAAGTGAAATCCCCTCTAGAAGTCTTCTTGAACATGTAACGAATAATTATGCTTACCTGTCTTTATTAGGCTGTTTCACTTCCTCCTGCTGTGATGAAAACAGGGAGAGATCTGCAAAATCAGTACTGTGCATCTCAAAGGTAATTAAAACTTTGATTTTGTAAATGATTCATACTACTGAAAAATAGCAGTGAAGTTTTCTTCACACAGTATTCTGTACTGAATGCTCTTGCCCTGAAAATCTTGATAGACAAAATGCTCTTTAACATTTTCCAGCAACCTTTACATAGCAATTTGAAGTATATCCATACTATCTGTCAGAAAAGGTTAGTACTTTAAATATGTATCAATTATTGTTTTCTTCTGTTGTTAGAAATGGAGAAGACAACAGTGTGTTTATTTTTAACTCTGAAGGAAGCACAGATGTCTCACTGATAGCTATCAAAAGTCCTAACATTCATCAAAAGTAGAAAGGATTATATTTAACTAGGGATGGGGGGTCAGAAAGCAACAGAATGAGAAGGTTGTAAATAAACACAGGTTTTGCTGGAGAAATTAAATGGGGCCTGCAACAGTGTAATTGTCTTTCGTGGCATATATATCAAATTACAGTGAAATAAGGGAATAGTATTGGAATCCAACAAGCCAGTCCAGAAACTGTCTTTTATTTTGCTTATGACTTCCATTTGCTAGTACAAATAAAAAGACATCTCTGCCACAGCAAACTCCAAACTCCTGACATTGTTTACAGCAAAGTGTATTCAAAATATTTAACAACATTTGTACAAAACTCATATAAAGCACACAGCTGCCCATGCTTCTGTTTTCTTCAATGCATTATGTTTATTTATTTATATGTTTTGTTTTCTCCCTTTTGTACTGATTGTCTTCTTCCATTTTAGGTTTCACCATAGTTCAACACATTTCTCAAATCAAGGTTACTGATACATACAGAGAAGATCAATCCTAATGATACCGAATACTGTGCTACATCCCTCAAATTAACCTGTTTCCATTCAGGACCAGCCTCTGCAAGTGAAGCCTTTTCTTCATATACTGAGGTAATGACCCTGTTTAAACTTCTACACATCAGTGGAACAAAAGTAGATGTGTGACCTTTTCACTAGTTTTGTGAAAATTTGTTTTTTGGAGAGTTTGAACAATATTTATTGTCTTATAAATGCAATAGGAACTTTTTTTGTGACCAGGGAAAGTTATTCTCAGTGGCAATTGTTCACTTTTCTACCATGTTTATCAGTAAATACACATACTGTTCTGGGCTACAGAGAAAGCAAGCAATGAAAGAGCCAACATTTAGTGACCTCATGCCGTAAAAGAAGCATTAAGTTTCCTGCTTCCCTGTGGAAACAAATTAATTCCCATACAGACCTTCTGGAATACCTATAAGAAGATACTACTCTGAAATAATTTGTCATTACCACTGAAGGAACTAGTGATAAGTGACACAACCTGGGTGTGTGCATGCTCAAAGATATAGTATTTATGAGCRTGGACGAGCAATGTATTTCATCGCGGTCATGGCCATTCTTCATACTTACAAATTTAATTCTTTGTAAGGGTGATGGCAGGCCTCTGAGCTCTCCACAGTTCTCCCTCTGACTTCTGCTTCCCACTCTTAATGTTGTGATAGATCCTTGCTAATTGCTGAGTCCTCATAGTCAGGGCAGGGACAAAGCATAGGCTTGAGGCTTTGCCTCAAGAGCCATGAAATGAATGAGCTGAATGGAAATGGAAATTAGCTGGGCCTGTACCAGAAGAAACTCCTTTCAGTGGGACTGGATCTATGCTGGCAGGGAGTCAAAGGACACAAACCAGCGCAGAAGCCTCCTGTGTGAATGGTCCTCCCGGGAACGGGAGTACTTGAGGAGGCAAAGCCTTCTCCTTGCCAACAGTTAAGCCAAAGACTATTCTCTAAGGTAACCTTATAAMATTTTTCCATATGAATGTTGCTGTTTTTCTCACAAATGAGCCCAGGGGTGATTCAAATGAACAGGCAAGTGCCCATTTGATGACTGGACTCTTGACTGGACATGTTAACAAAAGGCACGGTGAGAGCTGAAAAGTGCATCTTCTCTGTCACCTGAATAGTTGGTACTTATTTCCATGATAGATATGTTATTAATTTACATTGTGAATCCAACTTACTATATGCAAAATATGTACTGCTTATTTATCTTAGGTATAAACAAGCTCACCACTTAAAAAACCAGGAGGACACTCAGTAGGAAAGAGAAATAGTAGAAATGGGGAGGTGTTCACATAAACATGCAAGCACTCGTTTTACACAACATATAGCTGTTTCTTTTAAACAGTTTGACAAATACTCCTCTTAGAAGTTTTAGACATTTATATATATATATATATATATACACACACACACACACACAACAGTACCAAGCAAGCTATTACAAACCACAGGATAAACTGTTTCTGTCCAAATATTTGGGAGTTCAGCTGCCATCCAGTTAAAATGTCAACTTCCGAGCAATACACAGAAAACTGTGACTTCCCCTAATAATCCAGTTCTTTACAAACTCTTTGCATTGATTGAAAAAGAACATTTTTCTTCAGGGGATCTTTGCAACATATTGAAAGTTTATTAAGTATATGGTAGCAGCAGTTCATTGCATCTCTGGCAGCAGTACAGTCAAACAAGAGAACAAGCTAATCAGTTAAGGTGAAACACACTAAAATAAAAATCTTCAGCATTTTTTTTTTTCACAGAAATTCCTTCTGCTCTCTCCTGATTTCCTGGCAGGTTTAAGTCCCTTACCTAGTGTTAATTTTAATCACATTTTCCTAGAGCACATCAATAAAATCTGCAGTTCATCAGCTTCACAGAGGACATTGGGAATAGAAAATGTTTGGTGTTGTTCGCACACAAGAACACATAAAGTGTAGACCAGCTTAGAAGGTTTTGAAGGTTTCATGCCACTGTCCCAGTTCTATTTTTACTCCTGCTGGAGTTTAGTACCGTTTCTTATTTACTCTACTTTATTTTTCTTTACTATTTGTTAGAGACCCTTCTCCAGAACATTGCCAATGTTGGACTTACAAAGCTTTTGCAACAGCTCCGTTTCTCATGAACGAAAGAAATTCTCCCTCTTTGGTGCCCTGTAAGCACTACCTGAACTAGTCACCTGATGTTCAGCTTGTGCATTGGTAACTGTACTTTTCAGTGCTCATCGTTCCCTTACTAGCTAGTCATTTATATACAGCTTATAAAAATAAACAAAAAACCCCTCCATCCTGAAAATGGAAAAAGGAATATAATCTTGCTTTTGTTTCTATAAAACAAACACAAATATTTATAAAGAACTATTTGAAACACCTTTATATAAAATTAGATTTGATTTTTATATAAAATTTTGGAAGAAAAAAACATTTAAAATTCTTGTATTTCAATTTAACCTTTAATATTTACCTGTAGAAAACTGTGKTTTTTTTAAAGAAATAAAAGATTTGGTAACATTTTTTTCTCAGCTTCAATATGAACTTATAATTTTTGGCTAATTGGCTATTATTTTTACATTGTTTCTCCTTCTGTGCCTGATTTTCTTATCTGGGAAGCAAAGTCATAAAAAAAGAAAAAGAAGATGTGTGTCTGGGTTTTTGCCTTAGTAAGAAGCTTGAAATGCTGCTGTGGGGTCTGTATTGGGAGGCAGAGCATGGAATAGTTTCCGCTTTCTGGACACCAATATTGTCAGAATGTCCCTCAAAGGCTCAGTACATAGGGAATGGCATTGTATGGGGAGCAAACAGTTTTATAATTTCTAATACTGGGAGGAAATTATTCAGAAAAAATCTTTTTTTTCTAGTGTTATTTTACCAGAAGAGAAAGTATTGGCATATTGTGCTCACTTGTGAACCTTTGGTTTGTTTCAGCTCCAGTCTTGTGGAGTGGACTTGACACATAAAAGCCTAAATATCTTTCTGAGTTGTGAATAGAGATAGAGACATCTGATATGTTTTGGCTATTTTCAATTTTATTGGTATAAACACAGCAAATAAGTGTGCATGTGTCATTGTGTGTAGGGGGTTACATTGCAATGGAAAAACCAATCATTGTCTTTCATTATTTTGGGGTTTGTGGCAACATGGAAGATATAACTTATAAATAAAAAATTATATATTTATAATGATCATAGGATTTCTAATGTGAGTGCTTTAGAAAGTTAAATCCACATGTTTAAATACTGTCTGCTTTTATATTGCTTATGGCATCTGAAGAGACGGTAATGGGAATTGTCATGACACCTTACTGTGTCATTCCAAACAGCTTTTGACGGTCTTAACAACTCTAATACATCTTAACAGGTTTTCTGTTTTTAACAATATATACACACGTGTTCTATTCCTTGCTTTATTTGATTCCTATTTATTAGGACAGTCCAACTCTTTTATTTAACACAAAATTAATTTTCAGTGCCTTTTTTTTTGTCATTTCCAGATATTCAGAAATAGATTTCTTTTATGTCTTGCACATTTTGAGCAACTCAGATTTCAATTTCAACTTAATTCATCCTTATAATGAGTAGAATTGCATAGAGAGCAGTCCTTCCCATCCCTCTGCATCCTCTTCAGTACAGAGAAACTAGAAGAGGGGACCAGAAGAATTTGTTCTATCAAACTGAAGAAAACCCGTAGGCACTGCTAGAAAGGCAACTGTCATTATCCATCCTTACTGTTTCCAATGTCTGGAAATACCAAGGGAAGGACTTTAACGTTCCCAGTGAAATACACACTATCTACTCATCTTTGTGACAGAAGTAAATCTTCCAAGGAAGATGTGTTACGCATTTCCAAAATTGTGGCTATAAAGGTTTCTTTAAAGGTAACAGTTTATTTCAAATGCTAATAAGTAAATTCTTTGGAGATATTTTGAGAGAGTCAGGATTCAATAACAGGGTGATGCATTTCAAACTCCTACCGAAAAGTTTAGCGGAAAATGCCAGCCAAGATTTAGACGGAGATTTCTGAAATCGTTCCCCACTGACAACTATCAGGGAGCTGTCTTTGACAACTATTTTCATAGGCTGACGCATCTGAATGAAAATCAAATGCTAAGAAATTCACTGTGTTTTCCCTGTGTCACACCCTTTGTTTAGATTTTTTCTGTGTAAACACGTAGAAGGGGTTACTTCTCTCTGTAGGACTCTTTCTGTGAAATGGGAGAATGATGTAGTTGAGAATTGGGATGATGGAAAAATAACATGCAAACAGCATAATAGGGCATTTTTCATGAACACAGGAGAAATCTAGCAGTTAATAAAGCTCAGAAGAAATTGATTTTCTTCTATGTGTGGTTTTCTCAATAGTAGAAAATAAGTCAGACAAATTCCAGGCTTTTATTTTTTAACAGAAGAGAAAAATTCCCCTCACCTTTTTTTGTATCCAGTCAAGGTTTTTTTGGTACAGATCCTACTCTAAGAAGGATCAGAAGGTACTTATTACGACTTTTCAGCCCCGTGCCTCATATTTGAGTTCTCAGGAGGGAAACCAGAAAATCAGGAAACAAAATATTCCTCTCGTTTCTTTGTCTTTTAGAGGTGCTTAGTAAAGGAAATAAATTTAATAATAACAATCATTGTATTTTAATTTTCACTATACTTCTCAACGTGTTTTACAACAGGAGGATACATGAGGCATATTTGTAGCTGAGGCATAAAGAGGTTACCCAGCATCCCACAGAAGGTCAATGCCAAAGCAAGAGTTACAGTCCAGGCTCTCATGAACCTGTTTGGTGCTTTGCACATGAGCCTACATGGTGGCAGGCTGAGTGAGAGAGGAGTTTGACTGTCTCCTTCACTAGTTTCAGCTGTGCCTTTTGTTCCCCAGAATTCCTACAGCAGATTTCTCATGTCCTTTACTATGCTCCTTTGTTTAGTTGCTTTTTTGCTTTAATAGGGCTTCAATTTTCAAATGGCACTTCTTGTGCTTTTTCAGGTGTTAATGATGAGCCAGCTGCTTCACCCTGTCTTTAAATGTAATGCATGAGAGTTGGGAAAAAAAAAAAAAAAAAAAAAGTAGTACTAAGGAGGCTTAGTAGTTTCCAGCTTATGACAATAAAATGTAATTTGTCAGGAATTGAGACGGATGTATAAAACCTTGTTTAGCATTATCAGTATAAACAGGATGTTCAAGGAAACAAGAATGAATTTACTTGTTATACTCTGTAAGTCCAAACAAGCAAATCCCGCAAAAATCCCTGAAGAACTTCAGCAAAGAGTACTGATAAGTATTTACGCTAAACCTCCAAGGAATGAGCCTTATTCTTGGCACTCTGTGGGAAGTAAACAGAAAAGTAGCCAGGTTCTGTGTCCTGACCTGGAAGAGCTCCAGCTCTTGGGTTTTTTTTTTTATGTGAAAGTTCCCCAAGCAGCTGCTGCCATTTCATTTCTCACAGGTGATGACTCACCTGCTTACAAGTACCATTTCTCAGCCCTGAGATTAGGGTTCCTCTCACAGCCTGTATCATTTTTCTAAGAACTTATTCAAACCACTTTGCATAAATTCCTTCCATTTTTAAAGACCGCTGGTAAGACTCATTAACTGTTTATAGCAGAGGAAGAAGGGAGAAAAAGACATAGACAAGTCGATGAGATATAAAGAAAATTCACGGTAGTTGATTTGAGCCTAATTGCTTCAAACCATCTCCATGTAGAGATGTCTAATATTCTATATAAAATGCATATCAATCATGCCTTAGTCCCCATTTTCTGATGAGAATCAATTTTGCCTCAATTTTTTCAACAGATATCTAATTGAGGCTGAAATATTGACCATCTCTTTCCCTGCCCTTACAGGGGTTCAGGAGTAAAATGTGAAAATTTCATTTTAACGGAATAAAAGTATTTCTGTGTGCCTGCATGTTACTTGTGTACACAGCAGTTTTTATTCCCAAAACTTAGAAGGTACCTTATAACTATTTTTGTCTTTCCGTTTTCATTTTTTTATTAATTCTATCAAGCAGATGATGTTTCAAATAGTAAAAGCAGATAATGGGTTGGTTAAATATAGAAAGATATATTCAAGCATGCCTTAATAGATAAATGTGTATCTGGAGACCAAATATTTTTTTTTATATTCCTTTATTTTCTGTAACATTTTCATACAGTAAGAAGGGGCTCTCCTCTGTGATTAAACCCTTGGCATCMAACAGACTTAAATACAGAATATTTTTTTTCCCATCCTGTTTTAATGAACCATGCTTCATCTTTCCCAAAGGGTCTGCAAAATGCCTTACAACCAGTTTTGATTAGCTGCTTATTAAAATGTATGTCTATTTTTGAATAATATTTATAATTGTTTCTTTTATTTATGTATAGTTTAGGACTCTTCTCTGTGACCCATGTCATCAACCTAAAAGTACAAAATGTAGCTATCGAATACCATTCCAGCAAAAGATAGTGATGCCCTAATGTCCAATCTTAAGTGTCTTGAATATGTAGTCTAAAAAAGTAAAAAACACGATGTAAAATGTAGGTCTGCATTTTTTTCTAGACTGCTATAATACAGCACTTGACTATTTAGTATGCTATCTGTTCAGCCTGGATGAAATTAAAAATGACTCAAATTATTTCTACAGGGAAAGTCAAAAAGTCAAGTTATTTTTTTAATGCTATTTTCTCTTTGCTGCATTTTGTACTCCTATTTTTGTGAGCTAAGTAGATGGGCTCTATCTAACGATGCCTGTAAGTATGAAAAAAGCAGACGACAAAGTATTTTAAAATGCGCGATTTGGAGAGCAGCTCCCCGTGCGGTGTTTGACAGGTACGTTGCACCTCCTGGCCGCGAGCAGGCGGCTCCAGCCAGGGCTGATGCACAGGCAGAGGAGGAAATAACCCTTTATTTTGGTCTGAAAGTGTTCCGTATCAGAGGACACCCCTAGGTCCCTAACTCGCTATGTGAAAAGCTATGGGGTATACCTGGGCATCCCCCAGCCCAAAGACAGGTCCTCTGCCCCTTCCAGGGCATATGCTGCCAGCGTGAAATCTCACCATAGCAAAATGTGAAAGAATCTGATTTGAATGAAGCTTCTGTGAAAATTAAAGGCCAGTTAGAATTTTCTGATACAAATTCTGCTTTTGCTTTATACCTAACAAAGGAAAGAATTTGGCTTTCCCAAGTCTTACCTAAAATGGTATGCACACACCTATATATATGTCATATATATCTAAGTAGATTATATATAGATATATAATATATATTGTATAATATATATAAAGTAAGATGAAGATATGAATGTAATTATATAAGTTACGGTTTTAATGGCTCCCTAAAGAATATATTTTTATATCTTTTTTTTTTCTTTTTTTTCTTTTTTCTTTTTTTTTTTAATTTAAATAAGCATTTTTCAGGTCGGCTTAAAATAAAATAAATCAGGCATGCCATATGTCTTAAAATATTGCAAAGACAGATAATATCCATAATTCTTCCTTTCATAACTCTCACTGGGTCCTAGAGTTTTTGTTCATATGTTTTACTGGCAATGTCATATAGTATTATGGATATTCATTATAAAGTTTCTACATATTTTTAGAACTTTTGAGATGGTTGACACTTTATCAGTAAGCGGGGCATTTTCATGCATTCAATTTGTGATGGGTTATATTTGGTTACAGTTTACATCTTGTGTAAAATAAATCCAGGTTTTAGTCTGTGTATTTCCTTGTAACCTGGGCATGAACTTTCCATTACGGTTGCATTGCATACCCCTTTTCATAATGCATAAGCATATGCCGAAGTTAAAGACTCCTTATCAAGAATATCCTGTTATTCCTCTCTTTTAATGGAATTATTTCATCTTTTTCTGGGTAATCTGGCATGAAGAGAGTACAGATTTATCAAAGCAGCTCCTCTGCTAAATTAAGCACTTAGACACTTAACACTTTGTGAACTAACATAACGACTTCTTGACAAACTTTTGTCCCTTCTGAGTCATATTTCACTTACAAAGTATGATCCTGTTGCAAAACTGCTTCCTGGGTCCTGCCCCTAGTCAGTGTCTGAATATTTGCCTTGTGCCAGGTTACTAGCTTTCATCTAATGAGTGTGGAAAAAGCAACTGATACAACTGCTTTGAATCCCAACTGCTAATAAGGCAAAGCAATTAAGTGTCTCACTCAATTTCAGCTGCAATTAATGATGGCACCACGCCTTCAGTGAGATCCACATGAATGGGGCCTGCAAGCTACAAGAAACACCCATAAAATCAGCAGGGTTACACACAGAGTTCTGCTTTGTGTATTGCATTTTGATATCAGCCCTATTTTTTCTCCTGCTATATGTAAAAATACCCAGTATATTTCTAGGAAAAATACGAACACAACGAAGTCTTTATATCCTGAAACGCTGCGTACCAAACATCAACCTACAGCAAAACAATTGCTCAGAAATACGATTTTGAAAAACAGGACTTGTGTTCGAAATTTAAACATATCCTTCCTTGGTTATTAAGGCACAGGCAAGATGATAGCCAAGGTTACTGATTTTCCTGAAAGGGTGGGGGGAGCAGACTCAAAAGCTTCTCTAAATGTATTATGTAGGAACTGATTTTGAAATAAAATTTATAGGAACTACACAAGCTGTTTCTCCATCGGGAATCTGCAGAGCGTTTCATTAGAAATGAAAGGTTATGGGCGTGCCAGCGTTCTCACAATTGACCTTTTACTAGATGACTTTCTAAAGTAGTGTTGAATGCCTCTAAGGATGCAAATGTGTTTTCTTTAAAACACAGAGACTCTGAACCTTGCATGAAAGCAGTCTAATTTGGAGAATTACAGGATTGTTGAGTTCAATCTACTGTATTGAAGAACTTGATATATGTTTCTCTGTAAAAAGTAGCTTACCTTTTCTAATTCTGACACGGCTTTTTCATCCTTAGCTTTGCCCTTTACATCAATAGTGTTCCTCTTTCTTACTTTAACTTCTCAGCATGAGTTAAGGGGACTGAAGCTGAGAAAGCAAGAGAAGTTTTCATAAAACATCTGCTTTTGGTATTGATTGCTGGTTTGCATTATAGGTGATGCTTTAGTGGCTGAAAGACTCCAGCTGGTCTCTTGTTTCTCAGGCAAGGGGAATTAAGAATAAAAGGTTTCTGCAAAGTTGCTATCTGTCCATATATTGACACCCCAGGATTTGTTAATGCTTTCAGAGAACACCACCTTATTTTTCAGGTAAGCATTGAAAGTGTTTAATGAGCAACAGTGTCATCCTCTTCAGGGGTTGAGAGAAGTTGGAGAGGATTTTATGTTTTTCCATAGATAGTAACACTTAGACCTACTTGGAGGGAACATGAGAAAAAAAGATAAAAGTCCTAATCTTTCCTCCGTCTCTTGGCTGAAACTGTTCTACTTAAAGAAAACAGAGGTTAAATATTTATTGTGTGATAAAAAGAATAACTTTGTAGCTTTGCAGCTCAGAGGAAACAGATCTTCACAGCTCCCAGCTAAATGTCTTCATTACTGAATTGCTACATGGATGGGCTTCCCATGAGCTCAGAGTTTTGAGTATATTCATAAACGGCAGGAGTTTCTGTATGAATTTGAGCATCAACATGATACTTGCTTCGGCCTTTAGAGAATCTAAAAGTTAGATCAAACCAAACACAAAAAATTACCCATTAAAACATTTTTGTCCAATAATCATAAATCTTCATTTATTCATGTAGCTTTATGTACTTTTACAGACTTTTTATAAGGGTCAATTATTTAAAAATCATAGATTTACTTTATGAATAACCTCATTTTGTCTCCAAAATGGATACAAGTATGTATTAGACCTTGACAATGGTGCATTCTTGTTTTTGCAGCAAAAGTACTGACATGACATTTGGAAACATAATGTGTCTTTTCAAAAAAAAAAAAAAAAAAAAAAAAAAAAAAAAAATATTTTAGAAAAAAAAAAAAAAAAAAAAAAAAGGCCAATAGGCAAATCAATATCTGTTCTTTATTTTATAATTGAAGAATATTGAATGTATCATAAAATGTCTATATTCATTTAGATTTGTCTTCAGCAATGCTTATTATAAAATGGTATACAGTATTAATTTACGATAAAACTTTATGAACTTACTGGACAGAAAATGGTCTAATTGGCAGAACTCTGATTAAATTTAATGCGGGCAGTCTAATGCTTTACTACTTAGCCTTAGATAAATATTTTGTGAACAACTAGTGCCTGGCCTTTGAAAAGTTATTTTAGGGAAGAATTCAGGTGTGTGTCACATTAAACTTGCAATCTGGGCGTAAAGATGTCACTTATTTCTTAAAAATGTCTCTAGAATAAGAAATTTTTTCTCACCTTGAACTTAGGTCTTTGCTGCTTTTCACTATGATTTTGTTATAAGAACTAGTGTGGGGAAAAACAGCCAAAATGTGATATTTTCTGTAGACTTTCTCGGGGAATGTTTTTAATATGAATTTCATGAATTTATGATTTACCATTAGTTTTATAATTTTTGAAGGCGTTAGATATCTAGGAATGATATCAGTTCTTGTTCCAGTGTGGTCCCTAAATGAGTCAGGTGTTTATTCAATGACGAAAAATTAATTTCCCAAGACTTGGGAAACCTTTGTCCATTTAAAGATAACACTTTGCAGAGTGGGAATGCATTACAAGTTTCTTTCAAAACTTCTAAGCTTTGTGTTTGTTTATGATCTGATATGCTAGGTTCAGTGACTACTGTATTAGCCCAATTTATTTAATTTAGTAAATTACGTAGCTGTTCAACATGATTTAGTTTAATATCGATATGCTCTTTGGATGGTATGTTTCATTCAATGCGTGATGTATTTGATGCAGCAGGTACAGTGATTTTGATTCAATATATTAAGTATCTGATTGGATAGGTTATGTGTCTGATTTGGAATATGGCTGATTTAATAGACTGTGCTTTTATTTCTATGTAAGCTGTAGTAAATTCTCAATTTATTTAATTCAGTATGTGATATATTGGCAATATATGTAGTTGTAGTTAATGCGTTTATGGGAGTGTGTAATTCATCTGCAATATTTCTGAATTTTGAATAAGCTGTATCTCGTATATATCCTTAGAGGCTAGGAGGTGACTTTAAAGTCATGATATTAAGAGTACTGAGCAAGCTCATTTGTGGCGAATATTACTGGATACAGATCACTGTTTATAAATGTTGCTGTTTGTGAAGCATCTTGAATTCCAAATGGCCTTCACAGTGCCACAGCACTATACTTCAGATTGCATGTTCCAAAATTATTGTCTATATAAAAATAATCTATTAGAGACACTTAACAGCAGCACTGTAACCTTCTCAGAAAACATACTTGCAGCACTTCTTTTATAACCCTAAGAATATATAGACAATAAACCAAAAAAACCCTCAGAAGATCCAGGTAAAGATCTAGCCATACTACTTGCTGGGGAACTATACTTCTGCTGTCTGAATTCTGAAAATGTATGACACAATTCAGTATCTTCATATGGTTTATAAGATGAGGCCTGAATTAACATTTGACCTCTTCATAGTCTGTAGGAAGTCAAACAAAAGACATTTCAGATTTCACAGCTGTAATATTGACATCTATTTTGCAGATGGTAACAAAAAAAGAAAGCAAATAATCTAAAAGACCTGTTCAAAACATTGTATTTGTAAAGAAATATTTATGCTTCCAAGAAAAGACTTTTCCTCCCAGAGCAGTTGACCTGTTAATTATACACAAAATTCTGGATCATATATTTAACAGAAGAGCCAACTAGAAAAAGCTAAGATAATTTCATTAGGAATTCGACCCTTTAAGTTATGGAATGAACAAGGAAAAAAGATCTCTTGAAACCTGATGAGAGAGTAAGACAAAAACACAGTATTTGGTGCTAAACTTGCCTCATCTCATAGATTCCATTCTGTGTATTCGTCAGGGCAATTTCTGGAATTCTTTTCTKAATTGCGTGATTGTTTACATGAGTCTCTACAAGTATTTATTACTTGGTGTTTAAACAGCCAGACAGATTGAAACAAATTGTAATAGAACATTTCCATAAAGAAGATGTGCATATTTTCACTATTGTAATAATATTCAATCAGATGTGAAGGTGGAAGATTACATAGATGGTTGTTATTTGTTCAATGAAATTTAAAAAAATCCTAAAGAGAATCGAAAAAATCATTGTAGTTACTCAAAACCAGAATTCCATATTTCCTTTTCATTTCCCCAAATACCGAATTATTTACATTTGTCAAAAAATATTTTGCAGCTTACTGTCTCTTACTGTGTAGAAGAAAAAGAACACTTTCAATCTTACAGGTTGTTTGTCAATTAGGAGGAAATATTTCATCTGTTAAAGATTTGATCTGCTTTCTCCCCTGAAAAAACTCAGTTGCCCTCTGTCACTTGCTGTGCATTGCACTACATGCCTCCTTAACGTAACTTATGAAAGTAGCAAATGCAATTCAACCTTTTAAAATGTAAAAGATACCTACCTACGCCTCAATTTAGTTGATAGGATCCTGAAGCAGATTTAGTGTGTCAAGCACATAAATTTCTCTCTATCTACATTTCATGCCAAGCTAGAAAAAAACATATAGCTAACTGTTGGTGGTGTTTTCAAATATAGCATAAAACTAACTCTACTCCACGATTAATTGATGCATTCTAAACTGAACAGTGACAGATGAACACTACTTTCCATTTAATTTTAATTTTACAATAGGGTATGATAAAATATTTAAATGTTTGTAATGAAAAAAGCGTAAAACAGTTTAGATATCGGGTGGCTGGTAGTGAAAAGATTTAATACTAACTAGTGCTTTAAAAAAAAGTGGGGGTGGAGGGAAACAGGAGAGAAAACAAAATATAATTCCTGGAAATTAATGGTAAAAAGAGTACAGAATCTCCCTCAGCTTCATCCATAGTAGCTGGACTGTTGCAAGAAAATGTTTCATTGTATCTTTCTCATCCAAAATTAACAAAATTTCACTTTAATAAAACTATAATTTAGAAGAGTCTTCTTACTTGGTCCGTATTTGTGTGTATGTGCTCACCACCCATCAGTGGGACCGTTGGATATAGGTATTGATTCATTACCTGTCTGAATCTTACCACGAGGCCTCCCACATTACATACAGTGTTTTAACGCCATCCTAGTTCACCGTGCGCTTTTCCCACGCATGCCTGTACATAGCTGAAAAAGGGCTGCTGAGGATTTTCACTTAAAATGAAATGTTTAAATTGTCCCCACTCTCCTCCATGTATTTCCGTAGAGTAGAATGTGAAAGACACAGGAAGTGTACCTTTAGCATGAGTACCTTAGATAATCCCAATTTTGTGAATCAGCCTCGAGGGAGCCATGACTGCTCATGCAATTTAACTTAACGTTAAGACTAATCTAAAGATAGGTCTACTGTAAAAACTTGCCAGTATGGCTCTGTCAGAGATCTGATGAGTTATCTCTGACCAACAAAGAGCTGCTGGCAAAAGTTAAATTCAGAGGTAGTTAAAGACAACTAAAGAACACAGACTGACTTTCTTTGGTAAGACTTTAAATCCCCCAGGAGAACTAGAATAACTATTTATAAAATAATAATTCTGCTGATAGATATTAGCTCCATAGGAAGGGTGGCAGTTCTCTCACCTAGTGGTTGATATCCAAAAATTGCTGTCAAATTCTAAGATACTTGCCCAAGATCCTCTTAGAGTCAATAGGAGAAATAGGCACCATCAGGTAATAATTACAGATATGTTTCAGGGATATTTGGGATGATTAACTATTAAACCTTTAGCCTTACGTGACAAGAAATTCATCTTGGTAACATTTTGCTAACAGTGCATTTCAGGATTGAAGTATTGATAATTAGTTACAAGTGTAAACAAGGCCTAATTTGAATCCAAAGCAAAAGGAGTGACATTTTTATTGTCGTACATCATCCCAATATAATCAATTTTGTAATTCGAGGATTTTACTACGAAGATTGAAACAAGCCTTGTTTAGCATTTCAGTTAAATAACTTCCATTGTGGGTACAGTGCTTTAAATTCCTTCAGGTTCTAAGAATTTTTGCAAACACCTCAGCAGTAAGTCAGTTTATTGTAGTATAGATTTGCACAGGATTCTGGAAGGGATTTTTTTTTTTTTCTGTGTTTTTGCAAATAAAACTAATTTGTGTTTCATTCTTATTTGCGCTGTAAAAGCACTCTGCCTCCACTGTTCATTGCTAGAGATTTGCKTAAGATGATGCCTTATAACAGATTCTGTTGGACACTGTATGCAAAACCAATAATTTTTTGTTACTGTTCACATCATGATCAGGTAGTGGTTGTTTCCTTTCTGATTCAAATTTAAATACGATAATGAAAGATGTGTGTTGGACATAAATAAGCAAAAATCAAATGTCATGTAATATTTATGTAAAGATATCAAGTACAATTTGGATTTATTTTGTTTTAAATATACCTTAGTGATTTTTCATAACAGATAATTTGAGAACTCCAAGCTTTTGGTAATTTCAGTAACAGAAATATCTGAATTTCAATTCAGTTTAAATAATGCATTTGCTGAACTAAAACGTACTTGGAGTTGTTTCTGCTTAATATTTTAACATCTAATATGAAGCCTATTTGAACTCTATCAAAAATCCCAGAAGTTGCTCTCTCATTAGCCTGTTGGTTCACTTATTTTTCAACAGCTTCCCTGAAAGTTTACACAAAAATCCATATTACAAGAAATCTAACACTACTTCTTGAAGATGTAGAAAAGTCTAAAGTGGAGTCTACATACTTATTCAAATTCCACATGCCTATTCAAATAAATGGTAAATTAATAACTTTCAAAGTATTAGCACAGTGTGCTTAAAATTATAATCAGCTTAATTCAGAATTCTACCAACTAGTTTTGTTTTAAGAGTCTGGTAAATTAAGCAAGCATATTTAGTTAGTATTTTTTCAAGGTTATGCGATGCTGTATTTCAACAATTGTGTAGAGACAAATTTTAGTTATTACCTGCCATCAGTAGTGACACAGCTTAATGTTTAGCTTCTCCAGGCTGTGATCGCTTCTGACTTTGTAGAGCTATGGATATAATGTCATTGAAAATCCCAGTACTTACATAGATGACTGCAATTAATGTTAAAGGGAATTGGAGATTTATATGTGCCACTGCCATTATCACTAATGGAGATTTCACATGTAAATTGCCATGCATGGAAATAATATGCTTCTTAGTATGCTTTATCTAAAAGTCATCTGTGCAAGCAGTCAATTGAAATAATAAATTCAGTTCTCTTACACCATGGCAAATATTTCTTTTTAAAAAATCAGGTTACCAATTTTAATGTTAAGAATTGTCTTCATACTATTTAAATTATTGAAAATTAAAGGCTGGTGTATGCCTGACTGTGACATGCAGCTTCCATTGATTTCTTGAGATCATAGGCAAATGCAACTTTAAACACAACATTGAGAACTCACAACTCCACAACAGCTTCTTTGGTGTACTTGCTCACAGCAAACTGGTTTCCTGTGAGTGGTAGGCGTCAAGAATGGCTGAGCTTCAAAAGATAGTTGCTAAACCCTTAGCACCAAAATGAGCCCTTGAAGTGCTATATGTCTAGGGCATCTCTGAAAGCTCTTTATGAGGAAAAAGTTGCACCTATTGATTTGAGGGTACGAGGCGGTAAGATCTTACTACGGGATGTTATTCTCTTTCCTCTGGAAGTACTGTAGGCAATAAAAGGTAAAGAAATCAGATTATAATGTGCAATGCTCTTTATTGTCTGGGAAGAATGCAAATGTCCTCGCAGCTGTGAAGGGTATGCAATCCCATGATGGCACTCTCGCCATATGGAAGTGTAAGTCACCTGATGTAGGCTACTGCTTTTTCTCAGTTGCTTTGACAAGATAAAAAAGGATGTTAGTCTATATGCACAGTGCCAAAGGTCATCTGAGATACAGATGTTGTGGTTTGGCATGGCAATGTAAAAGGAGAGTGAAATAGTTTAAGAGATCAAGTCCAAGTCTGCCAAATTGCAGTGCAGGGACAACTGAAGTGATCAAAAAGCAAACTAAGCCAACAGAGCATACAGAGCTGTCTTAAACTACTTGCATTGGTAAACTTAAGACTGAACTTAACATGGCTATCAAAAATAGTATAAACATAGCTATTGAGAAGAAAGAGCTAGGACAATGAACTTGGGAGCCAGGTGTCTGAAAGGTCTTAAAAGGAAAGATACAATATTAATGGAGAGTCCTGGTTTGCAGTCCTCCTCCCAGAACCTCTCCAGTATTTTATGCAATGCTGGGTTACCACCAGAAACAGTCTTTGTAGTCTGAACAGGAACTCAGGTTCCTGCAGGGCAAATGCCCTGCTGACTGTAATATACATCTGCCTTTTTTCTTCCTTTCTGCACAGTGAAAGCACTTCACTGAGGCAGTGCATAGTCTGGATCGGTGCAATGGTGTGTGAGTTGGAACAGGCTAAGTTTGTGCCCTGGTTTCGGCTGGGGTAGAGTTAATTTCCTTCCTACTATCTAGTATAGGCGTGTTTTGGATTTAGTATGAGAAGAATGTTGATAACACACTGATGTTTTAGTGGTTGCTAAGTAGTGTTTACACTAGTCAAGGACTTTTCAGCTTCCCACGCTCTGCCAGGTGCACAAGAAGCTGGGAGGGAGCATAGCCAGGACAGCTGACCCAACTAGCAAGGGGTATTCCATACTGTATGATGTCATTCTCAGTATATAAGCTGTGGGGTTGGCCATGGAGGGGCGATCACTGCTCGGGGACTGGCTGGGTATTGGTTAGCAGGTGGTGAGCAATTGCATTGTACATCACTTATGTTGAATATTCTATCATTATTATTATTATTACTATTATCATCATCATCATTATTATTTTCCTTTCCTTTTCTGTTCTATTAAACTGTCTTTATCTCAGTCCACAAATATTACTTTTTTTTCCGATTCTCAATCCCATCCCACTGGGAGGGGGGGAGGGTGTGAGCGAGCGGCTGTGTGGTGTTTGGCTGCCTGCCGGGTTAAACCACAGCAGTTTGATAACCAACATTGCCTTGAGGTTATTGTATTTAAAAAGGGTACTATTTAATATTATTCTTTGATCAGTTCCCTCTGTCTCAAAGGTAGATGTAGAAATCAAAGTCAAGAAGCAAGGTTTTGCTGTGAGTCTCAGATGTGTTTACAACTTGTAGTAGAGTTGCACTGTTGCTGTGCAGAGATAATTGTACTAGAGCTGAAGGAATCAGGCCAAGTAGTATTCTGCATCTGGAGTAGTTACCTCAGACATGTGAGGCTTCTTGCTCATTGTTATCCAGTATTAGAAAACAATTTCCACTGGATAAAATTTATGCAATATAATGATCTGTAGTCTTACAATTAAGAATTTGTGAAAGTATTTTACATATTTTCTACAATGTTGTTTGGGGTTTTTTTAATTTTATTAAAGTTCTTCACACCAATCGAACATTCTAGATAAATTTCTAGATTTATTTTTTTAAGTTTAAAGACTCTAAATAGTAAAGTTAATCTACTTTTATTGTAGTCTTGCTTCTAGACTTTATGACAATTATCCTAACTTCTACACCTGCACCACATAAAACATACTTTTCTTCTTAATACAGCTTCCTAAGATGAAAAAAAGCTATATGACTGTTGCATCCATGTCCCCAGTACCACCTTAGCCCCCAAACTAATTCCTGTCAGATTTGACAGGAAGTGGAAATTTCAAAGATATTGAAGGTCTTACAGGTTCCATACAGTAAGAGCTTCAGGGAGTGGCTGCAACCTAAAAATCAGTTGTTATCTGGACCTCAGAAAATCCATGCAGGAAAAGAGTGACATATATACTACAAAATTACTTTTAAAATAAAAAAAAAAAAAAAAAAATCAGTCAAAGCTTGTAACTGTAAAATATATACCTACGGAAAAGTCATCAGTTAATTCACTAATTACAGGGTCTATGTAACAACTTGTTTAATTTTTAGTGATATTACCTCTGCAAAACTGGCTACTTACTCATGTTATACCATGAGAAAGAAGAGCACAGTTAATCTTTTCTACATTTGTACATTGTTCATACCATTCTCGCATTTCCCTACTTCTCTCTCTGGAATTTCTCTTGCTTCTGATTCCCTCTTGCACTACCACTGCAGTACAGTTTTTGAAAGCATGAATGAGCTTCTTTTGAGTGTAAACAGCCTTATAATTCTGCATAGCAAAACTGTACAACCATATGTAATTACTTTTATAGTTTTCTTTTCCTTTCTTCACCTCCAAGTGTCATAGATAAGCATTTTAAAATTTTTGTTCTGACCAGGATTCTTATTTGACATTTGACTGCTTTTAGTGCCTCATTTCTCTTATGTTCCTGCAATGGTGAGGTCTGTGATCTTTTTTTTCTTTGTTGTTTTATTGGGAATTTCATAGACTGCTGTTTGCTTTCATTTCATTATTATAGTAGCACGCATCACTTTGCAATGTAAACCATTACGAGACTCTAAACTAAATGTTCATTTAATTTCCAAGGCTAAAAAGGAGCAATATTAGGATATTAAGAACCAAGTATCAAGGAACACATTTTCAGTGTTTCAGTGTATAGTGTAAACAAAACCAGAGGCATTTTCATGTGCTAAAGTGCTCTAGGTAAAACCTAACAGAGAGAGTAGGTTTTACTTAATTCATTAAGCACATTTATGAAGACATTATCTTTTATCTACACTGGATGTGTTACCTAATCAGCTCAAATAAGACCTCCTAGGTTTAAATAATTCCATAATGGAGGTTTAGACATACCCATACCATTTTCCTTTCTGCTTTTTAGGAATTTGTGGCTTTGGATGTTCAGAAACTGCTTAAAATACTAACACTCCTACTGTACCAGGATTAGGTGATACAGTTAACCACCATGTACCCGCTCCAGGTCAACGTGCTGACAGCAGTAGTAAAGTAAAACATCCTGGTCACGTTATTCTGTTTCTTAATAATATAAAAATCATGCTTGCTTGATTTACATAATGCAAAATTCTGTGTTTTAACTTTGCTTTCCTTAATCAGAAATTCAATTGCCTTTTTTATGTTGTATTTTACACAAGTCTTATATTGGCATAGACTTTTTAACTTATCTCACTCATAAAATAGTTAGATAAGGCCATACTCTTAGTAAAGTTCCTTTAAAATGAAAAACGCCATTGCAATTTCACTGTTCGTTAACTACTCCCAAGTCTTAATACCATGAAGAGCTTCTACTTTATCTCTATAGCAAAATATATGAAAGGTGCTTTTTATTCTTCTTTTGTCCTAATTAGTTTTTCTATCTTTCTATTTAGCATAAAATATGAAGAAATTACAGCTTTCTACCCAGATTTGTTTTAGCCTAGTGAAACAATTTAGTTAGGCAACCGGTATCTTCAAAGATAGTTATCATCAGCTGATAATTTCAACTTTTTAATTTATTCCGAGTGTTTCATATGCAATCTTCTTGGATGCTTAATGATGAAGCTTTGGGATTTTTTAAGACAATGATACTATACTAAATTACTACTTAAAGTTATGGAGATACATTGTTAGTTTATAAATCTAACCTTTTTTCTAGTCTCATGTGTTGAAGGAACAGTGAAAGAACATAAACCTCATATGATGATGATGAAAGCAAGAAATAAGAAATCGTAAAATGCCATGAATTGCATTCTTAAATCTCTCCTATTGTCAAAATCTGAGAGATTAACTAGAAAAATAACTTTGTTAACTCAGTTTCCTTCTCAGGAAAAAGACCTATATAATAGGTTTTGAGTTTGTTTTACACTGTTCTGAATCCCTCTTCCTGTCCATTGTATCAAAGGTTATGTCAAAAATGAAAGAAGTTAATTTTTTTTTCTGGGACAGAAAAATATCCCTTACTGTGTCTTGTGCATTTCCATAGCAACGTGCATTTATTTTGACAGCAAAACTTCTCTTTCAAGTGTAGAAGAGAACAGATAACTGAATACAACAAAAACCTTTCAATAAGGGAAGCCATTTGGAATTTTGGAGACCCAAAGTGTTTCTTGCCCAATGGACTTAGCTTTTATTAAGGACAGTCATAAATAACTTTAAAATATTCCAGTGTGATAGAATGGAGCTGCAGATTAGGTCATTATGGAATTATAGTTCCCTTGCTTAATGATTTTACAAAATTGCCTGGCAATCCAACAAAGAGAAGGAGCACAATGTGGTGAATGCAGGCTAATTAAACCAATAATTGCTTCTTGTTGTGTTCCCAGATAATGTGCCCCTGATAATTTTAAATGAAGTCTTGAAGCTGACTTCTTGAATGAAATGCTGTGCTAGTTAAAGCTTCACTAACTCTCCGTGTGCTTAGAAACTGGCCTACTTCTCAAGGTCCCTTGCATTGCTCAGACAAATATTGCCATGGCATGCGAAGAGTACAGGAATAGCTTTCCTGTATGTCAGGTAATGGGGCCCTGAATTTCTGTGTTTTCCCTCTTTGCAATATTGTGACTAGATCGTCTGATTTCCCTGAACAATTCTGAAATTAGAGGCTGCAAATTAAGTCTTTGATGCTCAAAGTTCTGCTTTCCTTTTTTTTTTAAGACTTAGGAAAAGATGCGAACTTCTGTGTATCTCAGGAATGCGAGTGTAAATCTAGACTAACTCCATCGAGATTTAGGAGGATTTTTTTGAGTTATATCTGTGTCAAATGCAAGTATGTGACTGTTGACTGGCAGCTATGTTTAGAACTTGGGAAATATTTCATGAAGTCCCTGAGAATTTCAAGGTGATCTTCAAAGAGATATGAGGAATAACTCGGAAACTTTTAATGTTGAATTTAGAGGAAGAGTTTTTATTTAGAGGAAGAGTCTTTATCAGTTAATCAGGTGAAAGGACTTCTTCAGATGAATTGTAAGTATGAACTCTGCTACGATATGTAAGCTCATCGTGTTATCTCACCTCTGCAAATAAATGCATGTTGTTTGCATTTGTTAAACAATATGTATTTTAGGTCACATAGAGTCTGACAGAACACCTGTTTTAACATGAGTTACAATTTTATGAAACCATAGAAGTGAAGGATCCACTCCTTTATCTCAATACTATTTGATATTATGTGATCTTGGGTAAATATGTTTGTTTTCTCCATTGGTTCTTAAGGATTTTTACTAAAATATTGGACTGCAGTCTAATATGATTTGAGATTTTTATTTTTTTTTTTTGTTCTGAATTATCCTTCTATTATTTTAGTGGAATGACAGAAAGGAAAAAACAGGTAGGTTTTCAAAAGGGTTGCCGAACCATTATCATCAGGACCTTCAAAGTTAGACAAAGTATCTATTACTGTTTCAGGAACTGTGAATTGATTCTGTCTCAGTATAAGAGGAAGGTGTGATGTATTAGATTAATCTGAGAAGTGCAATGCATGTTTTTGGATGTATGATTACATTTTAAGTATTACCCAAAATTATTTCTTTAGGGAACTAAACATACAAAATAAAAACATAGATGTAATTTTCAAAGTTTATTTTCTAATACTGAGAACCTATCTAAAATCACAGCTTCTGGAATTATGAATAGAGACAGAGTTGTCAGTCATTACTGGTACCTACAGAATGCACATATAATGTGTCCTCTCTAATCTGCTGTAATAGCCTAAAAACAAAATCAGAATCTGTTAGGTCACATGAGCTAAAATTCCCATTGGTACTCCCAAAATAATGGAAGTAAAATCTGCCAGCAGTTCTTGCCAATAGTCACTTTCGTATTAATTCTTACAGTAAATGTTCATGACTGAAATCCATAACTACACAGTTCACAAAATGCCTCCCAGAATTTGTAATCTTGTAAATTGATAAGTATACACTTAGGAATTGTGAAGCCGCATTTTTTGTTGGCGTTTTAATGAGAGATAGGTCCAATATATCTTAGTTGGCAGCAACTGGGCAATGAAAAGCAATATTGCTAGTGAAGGTTTTATTTCTATTTGCTCTGTGTCTTGTTAAGCTTTACTGATATAAAACCATCTGTTTAAAAAGCTGTAAAAAATAGACTGCCAACACACATAAAAGCTAAACACAACAAAATAGTCTTAATATCTACTGGCTGATAATTCAGTGCAATGTAAAAATGCCTGAAGATGGAGGGATGGATGGAGAGGAAGACAATTAGTTATGCAGTGACAAACCTTATTTTCCAAGTAAATGGCTGCACTATTTATGACTGATAGTAATCACTTCCTTTTTCTTTAGTGAATATTTATTTGTACTCTGATAATATCTTCTTATCTTAAATTGTCTTGAAGTAGCTTTAAATATTACATACAAGTATATTTTTTAGCTTTGTTGGACTATACATGACCTAAATATAATGTAAGCCAGAAGTAATTTAAACTCATAGTACAGATGTTGTAAGGAGGTACATGTAAGAGTAATAATGTGACTCATACCAGGACACTGAAAAGCTCAGGGTTATATTAGGTGAACCATTAAGTAACTGACCATTACCATTATCTCAGAAACAAGCTGAAAAGCTTATCTAATGTCAACAATTTGTCAATAAAAATATTTTGCAATGTGTGTGTGCCCAGTATGTTTTGAAGTAATATTGGCAAAATGAGTGAGGTACTTTGAAGCTATATGCATTACTTTATGTGAATACTTTATTTAAATCTCTCATTGAAAATTGAAAAATTATTGGAACTGGCTGTAAAATTTTTTATCAGACCTAGTTGTGTTTCCAAAAATGAGAAATAGATAAGGAATTGTTGCATTATAGCTGCAAGATCTTAATGACAAATGCATTTTAATCATGCATCAATTATATAAATCTAATATAGAATTGTGCATAGTAGTTAACTTTTTCCTATGCATATACTGGATAAATATACTAAAGAAATTCTTTCCACGTGAAAAGATGATTTAGTAATCAACTGAATTATTCACAATGATTGTAAAATCATAGAATAATCTATAAGCAATAAAGATCCCAATCCTGAGAAAGTACCAATCTAGATTTAGGTTTCTTCACTGTGAGCTCACCAACATGTAATACATAACTTTTTTGAGATTAGGGCAAAATATACATTCTGATTATTCATAAATATTATGCTACATTATTTTGCATAAAATATTATCTGTCAGGTCATATGTCGTCTATAATTAAAATACTGAGAACACTTGTGTACAAATCTGTGTGACAAAATATAGACACTTTTTATCAATAAAATCAATAATTAATCRATAATGATGAGTTGTTAAATAGGCCTTTACTTGTTGTCCCCAAGCTATCACAGTTCCACTGCTGTTGGTTAAAAGAGGACAACATACCAACTAAGAGAGGAAACAAGAGAAGCAGTAAAATAAAAGAAGGGAAATCATGGTACAAAACATTTGCAGAAAATGCAGAAAAATCATCGTCAAACCTAGATCTTAAGAGGTGGAAAATTTTAATTTTGATTTATACTCATGATCATAAGAGTTTAAAGTTAAGAAAAGATATCCAATAAAGTATGTATTTTCAATGCAGTATGTGATCTCTAAGGAAGAATATAAAAGCAAAAATAATGTATAAAAGGTGGCAGGAAATGAAAATATACCTGAATACAGCTTTGAGATATAATTATTAGAGTATTGTGTCTACTTGTGTCCATACATCATGAGGCAACAGAGATTTTCAGATTAAAAGAGCTACATGAATGATTCAGTCTGGGAAATATGTTTTGTACTAAAAAGATTGATCTATTTCATTTTTCTGAGAGAAAATGAAGTGACTTGACAGCCTATAACTACCTTTCTCAGATTTCTGACAGTAGCTTTCTTATTATTCAAACAGAAAAGAGAGAATGAGATCTGGAGTCAGACTAAAAATAAAGTGACAAAAGTTGAGGTAATTAAGCATTAAACATTTGGACGCTTATTTATAGGCAACAGGATTTAAAGATTTGTATGACTCTTTATGGATASAGACCTTAATCATGTGTTTAATTTTGACTTTGAAGGGTATAGATTATAAATACATATGCTTGAAATGTTTAACAGTGGATTTAATACCTTTAAAATACGGGTTAGTGATTTTTTACTCATTCCGCTTACATAGTATTTCTTTTAAAAAGTTACACTCTGAAAATTAGTGGATATACACACACTCGCTTTTTAGCAAGGCCTTGATATTTATTCGTATTAATTTTTAATGGCTAAGTAGCAGATGGTTAGACTTAAAGCACCATTCCCCTGGGAATTTAAAATAGGCAAAGATATGAGAAGAAATGAAAGGGAGAAGAGCAAAACAGATGTTGTGAAGCTGCTGCTGGTGGTGAGACATTGGAGGATTAGCAGATGTCTTCCAACTTCACCAATCAGTTCTGCAAAGGTGTTGACCACTTGTGAGAGATTATACGATGGCATTTGTTTCTCTGAACATGGATGAAATATCTGTCTAGGCTTTGAATGTAAATTGAAAGGAAATAGGCTAACTGGCCCTTTTTCATTCAATCTTGAAACTACATTAAAAAGACTGCCACCTGTAGTTCCAAATATTGTTCTTATTTATAAGCAAAACTTCTTGCACATTTCTGTGGAAATTGTTTCTTCTCAAAACTGCCAGTAATACTTTGGACTCTTAAGAGTATTTTTAATCATACCATAATTGATAAATAGCACATAATAACAAATACATATGGCATTTTTAAGCATACTAGGTGAGTGAGAATATTTGATTGACAGTTAACACAGCTTAATGTGTTGGCTCCTATGAATTCATACTTAGGATATGACTGTATGGTTAGGATTGGACAGTTACTTATTTATATCGCTTACATCTATGTCTGGTGGTGTGTAAGCCAAGTCTTGAAGTTATTTAAATAATYTAGTATAATAAGTTATACCAAAGTATAATAAGTTATATAATTTAGTATAATAAGTTATATATCAAAACTTCAATGAACTTTTCAGTGTGGGCACAGTCTCATGTTATTGCAGCTATGCAGTTTGAGGATGGCAAATGACCTCTTCCACCTAAAAGGTGGCCAAAGCTATCATGCTATCATATAACAGACTGGCCAAAATTTCATATTTCAACTGATGAAAAAGTGCCTAAATCTTAGACTTTGCAGTACTCAGCGTTACATTCCAGAAGTTCCTCCTGTGATTCCAGTCTTTTCCATGAGTTGCCTCTCAAACCCATGCTCCATGTATATGTAGATAGCTGACAGGTTTAGAAAGTTGTCTTTGAGAAGGTAGTGGCATTTGCAAGGAAAGTGATTAGTTTTGCATTAGTCATCATAATTTCAATGAGAATATTTTTCCTAGAATCTTGAACTGTGTCTTGTACCCCAAAGCATTGTACCCATGAATGAAAGAAAATATTTTACAGCCACCTCTTAGGTTTTTTCTCCATGAGACCTCATTCTTCCAAGTTTGTTTCTTTTCTACCAAAGCAGAAGGTAGGAAGAGTGCAAAGACTTATTTTGTCAGTGGTGTCAGTAGTAATATGTCTGTACTTCAAATCAAAGAATTTTTTAATGATAAGACAAACTAGAAWTTTTTTTTTATTTTTTTTTTACTTACAGTTACTCTTTCTTCACCATCTGGTAGGTTATGTTGCAAGTACATGTATATGTTTAACTATCTTGGTTTCAAAGTCATGCTGTTTCCCAAGAGCATACTGCTTTTGAAAACAGACAGTGGTTTTATGACATGATGTGGAGAGGAAAGATCTGATATCTTTACAGTTTTACTCTTTTTGTACCAAAGCATTGACCTGAATTCATACCTTTTCACTTGGAGATAGAATTTACCACTGCAGTATGACCCGCCATTGAGTAACTTAGCAATGTTGCTCACTGATGTAGAATGTCAGCAGACTTGAATCATGAAGATCTAATGGTGCTATAACTCATTTGCCAAGATTGAACTCTAGCTTAGCACACAGTTTATTTTATATGCAGAATATTTAGATATTAGCGAAAGCTATTTTTTTCTGGTTGTTGYATAACTAACTAGCATCTAGCCAGACAAGCAGAACTAACAGTGCACAGGTAATACGTAAACAACAAAGCTGGAGGCAGAAGACAGAGAAAGACCAACAGTTGTGACAATGTTAGCGAAATTCCCATTAATTCTAAGAACTGAGCTTGACTGGGTTTACAATCTTTGGAAACTTTCAGAATATATGATGGCATTCTATACGTGAAGAGACTTTGAGATAATACAGAAGAAAAATGAATACACAAGTACAAAAACTTACTAATCAACTTTGAATAAAACTGCAGTCTGGTAGTGACAGGTTATCATCTATTGAAATATCAATATGCAACACCAAGACCGGCAAATAACTGACTGAAAATAACCTCAGAAACTTCATTCCTCCCTTATCTCTAAGATGCATGAAGTGCTAAAGTTTGTTTCCTTCCTGAAATCCAAGGAATTTACAGATCTTCTTGTTATGTGCTATGTAACAAATATTTGGTAATGATTTATAGTCTATTTAATTCATAGAATCTCCTTCTGCATGAAGCAAGATAAAAGAAAGGGAAGTATGTGAAGAAAAGGGGAATCACCCCCTTTCTTGTAAAACTGTCACTATTTCTGTTTAAATCTTAAAATAAAAATAACACAAAAAAGATACTCAAGATTAGGTACTCTCTGATCTGTGGAGAGGCACAACAGTAGGATAAAGCAAATTTTAATAAAACAAATCAACAAATTTTAATTAAAAAAACAGAATTAAAGCTATTCTTTGAATTGAGAGTAAAAATCAAACTGATTCCCAACTTTTTAAGAATTGACAGTTTCATTAACTTTTTTATTTTATGGCTTCCTACTTTTTGTTTATGAATTGGATTGAAAGGCTGACATCAAACTAGAGCAAGAAGTATTCTTATGACATTTTTGACCTATATGATTTCATAAAGCATTTGGAAATTCACAAGGAAAGTCTTTGCTAGTTTAATCCCTAGAAATTGTGCAGTAATGCTTTCTGTGTTCCAAGACTCATCACGGATCTCCTAAAATCTTCTGCCTTTCTTTCCAAACTTTAATGCAATAGCAATAACAATTACACTAGTAATAAATAAGTGTAACAGGGCAATGTATAACTTTTCAGTGGTTCTCTCAGCAGCACCATTCGACATAAACAAAGTGTCAGAATCTGCCCCACAATCACCAGCTTCACATTTTCTAAATTAGAGATATACAATGAATCATTAATTACTATGCATGCATCCATCTTCATAGCCTGCCAAGCTCTAGATTTACAATCTGCTTGCTTCCCATTTATTTTCATCTGCAAATCAAACCAATTTTTTTCTTAAAAATAGATAATCCACATGCGGAATAGATAGTTTTCTTAAAATTTTCTGCCTAAGAATTAATATGGCTAGGAATTTGCCRGATTGTCATGATTCCAGGTAGTAGAACCAATTCTGATACCTCTGCAAGACTGAAGTTTACAGMAGGTTTGAAGCTGTCCTACACTGTGTCAGATCTGGACCTCCACCTGATTTAAAYAGTGGAGGTAAGACTTATAGCCACATTTGTTGTTTCCTCCATATCAAATGGATCAAACACAAATAGAAGGCAACAAAACCCCCAAAAAAACAGTGGGAGTTAAAAAGGGAATGACTATAATGAATACACCATAAATGAAAACCTTATATGCAAATATAGACCTTTGCTTTTTGTTCTTTGCATATTTTATTTACAAATGTAGAATGCCCATCACTTGGGTCTTCTGGTCATCTGGTATCTATTTGTCAATCATGTTTATTTACATTTAATTTTCATCTTTTCATTGCTTGTAATAAAATAGATTTTCTGTGAGCTCTGTTGTGGTTCATGTGATTCAAAGRTGAATATATTTTAAAATAATAAAAAGAGAGTAAATCTCTTTTAGGCAGTTGCTTTGTACAACAATTGGTAGAATGTTAGAAATGTTAGCAGGCTAAGGCGCATGTATTCTCCATTGCTTATAACTTGTTAATTTTTTCTCCGTTATGTATTCTGAATAAATTCTGAACAACCTACACTTTTCTTGCAACATCCATTCATAAGTATTTTTTCTAAGTCTTGAGGAACCGCAGTCTATTTTGTGCAGCTCTTTAAATAGTGAACAGTCACTTTCTTTGGTGATATCTTTTTGCTAGGAAAGCTTTAGGTCAGAGCTGAACATGACCCATTCAGCTATATACTTTTCTGACCCTCTAAATGTCAAATTTAAGACACATTCTAATGCTTTGTCATTCAGTCATACACTATGCATACAGAACAAAACTATAGTAAATTTTTTATAACTTCTCTGAACTGCCTTAGAACGTAAATTCTGACTTCTGGCCATTTCTGCTCCATGTATCTGCAGTTAAAGCAACTGCTGCAGTAGTATTCGCAGTTTTCAAATCCATCAGCTCCGAGGATCTAGTGTCATTCCTCTCTGTACTGATCAAGGAGATTTTAAAGCTAAACAATAGATGCTTTTGAGGAGCATTATCACCCTGCTTTAATTAGTAATATATTCCATGATAAATTTACAATTACCTCCACCAATGTTACAAAACAAAAAGGACCTCGGAAAACACTCTTAGGTGCCTCCAATTTTTAGGAGGAGGAGAAATAATCTTTGCAGTTTGCTTGCTAGATTATTGTGAAGACTTCCTTTGCCCCACATGACTCAAGTCTAAAAATGTTTTGTTGGTGGTTATTAAATCATTAAAAAATGCATAGATTAAGTTTTTCTTTAAAATGTTCGCACTTTGAGATGCTATCAAAAACATTGTCCACTAAATGAGTCTTAATATAAAGAAAAAAACAAAACAAAAAAACCCTAGAAATTGGTCGACATATACAGTAACAACTGATTGCCATACTTTCATTAAATAGGGGCTAGATGCTGATGTGGGCAACAGAGGTTCTTCCAAAATGAGTGTGTAGATAGATGTATTGTCATGGGAGTGGTGATAGGAAATTGAAAACAAATGTCTTCCAAAGCACAGTRAATGGAAACAATCATACCCTTCGGAGGTTCATTTTCGTTATATGTTTCTGTGAAAATAGGGCACCAAATATTAACATAGATTTARGAGAATCTAAAATGGAACTTTAGTATTTGTCCTTTAATAATGCATGAAAAATAACAACACAGTGGTTGCCATTGGTCCAATAGACCTTCTACTTAATATTTCTAAAAGATTTTAAATGGTGTTTTTCATCTTCTAATTTGAGAATATTATGTAGTGTGGGTTTTGGTTCACTTAAGTCTGACAAACGTTACCCTGGAGGCCGCTCTTTCGTTTTATTGATGGTTGGACACTTGCAATAGCTAACAATTTGTTATCAGTTTTGAAGTTTCCTTAAGCCCCTAAACAAATACACAAATATTTTTTTTTCTGATGATTTCTGATAATTAGTTTTCAATTCTTAGCCACTTTTACAATGTTAGTGAGCACACTTGAAAAATAGTTCATAACTCTGTTTTTGACACAGGAGTCTCTAAGTTGTCTGACACCATATATATTTTTTCCCTCCATGGAAACCTTTGAAAAATCTCTCATGCTTATTCATTCAATACCATTTGTCTTTCTAGGTGTTTCCTTGTTGCTAACATCAAATTTTTATTTGCTAATGAGGTAATGGTTGCAGTCCAAGCATAAGAACTTCTATGTCATGTTACCATTCATCTTCTAATAAGAACTGGTTATCCAAACCCTCGCTGGAGCAGGTAAGGTAGAAACTTACTTGGTGATGCCATATACCCACTTTGTTCTCACGTCCTGATACCTGGTATCATTAAAAGAATCTGGAACACTTTATCCAAACATATCTGTCATCACAGTAGCTAAAGGAAATAATAGCACCACCCCCTGCTAACATTTTTGTTACTTGCCTAATATTACATTGTCTGTGAAAGGTTTCACTGTATAGTATTGCATACTTTGCTCTACAATATTTATTCCATCRTAGGGTGCTATACATTGATGCAACTTCAATTATTTTTTCTCCTATCTTCTATAGGTGTTTAGGTTTGTAATCATTGATATATTTTGCTCAAATACAGTAATTTCCATTGTATCAGTGCATTTTGTTTGAATTGATGTGGTCATTCCAGTGTAAAAATGTCAGACATAACTTTTTATTTCAGTCATGTCTCCATTCTAACTAAGACATCATAGCTGTGAAGTTAAAAGATAGCTGAAGCTCAGTTTTAATGTTCCTTGATTAAGACATATTGCCAGATTATTATCCAAGTTTATAATATTGTGGTTTAGATAAATCAATGTATTTATGCTTTTAGATGATCAAATAGTTCCTGAAACCAGGATTCTAGGCTTCTTCTGGAAAAAATACTTTGGTTGTACTCATAGCTAGTTTTATCCATGCCATTTTCAAGGTCTATGCAGATTACGTATAGCAGACTTCATGGAGCACTCTGTTCAGAAATGCAAACTGATACAGAATGTGTTACGGCATCCATGTGGGAGTATGGCATGGTAACTCAGTGCTTTACACTGGCTTCTGCCTGTTTTCAGCGGTATTTGARGAGTCTTTCTTTTTTCAAAAATTCATGTTGTAGTTAAAATCCAAATCAGAGCTCAGTGGAAGTGGTGAATGTGGAGTTCTTTTGGTTTAAAAAGGGAAGAAGCCATTTTCAAAACTTGTGTCAGGAGAACATCTGTCTCTTAATCCTAGATACATTGACTTTGGACGTATGGTATGAACTCTATGAACTCTAGTTGCAATGAGGATGGTTTGGCGTTTTTTTTTTTTCAAGACAATACCACTATTGTATTGAGGCTTCAGGACAGGAAAAATAAAAGAATTGTCATTGCAGTCCTACACTGTAGTCCGACAATGTAGTAGTGTATAGCCGCAGTTTTATCATGGAATTTTATTCAGTGGTTTGTTTGTGTTAACTGGTGCACTTGAGGGTTTCTTGAGTTACTTACGAGTGGAATAACCCTATGCATCCATATAGGCTCGGATCAGACTGGCTGAGTAGCAGATTGCTGAAAAGGATCTGGGGGATGGGTACCACACTGGAGATGAGCTAATAGTAAGTTCTCACTGCAATTAGGTAAGCTGAGCTACCTACAATTAGAAGATTCATGACCAGGAGATCATCAAAAATTATTTTCTCTTTCTACTCAGCATTGCTGCTTAGGTTGGACCTGAAATATGGGGGCCCGGTTCAGGAAGCACATCAAGAATTTGGATAGGTTCCAGTAGAAAGGTCCTTCTATGAAGGAGAGACAGTAAGAATATTCTGTTCTGTTCTATTCTGTTCTGTTCACTCGGGGAATAGTGCGGCACAGGAGGGGATTACCCAGAGGCGTTGTGGTGTCTCCACCCCTGAAGATTTTAATAACTTGCGTGGACAAAGCCAAGGCTGACCTGAGCTGCTGTTGATCAGAGCACAAGTCTTAATTTCCAACCCATGCTTCTATATTCAACAAATTATATACATCTAGTATTGTAATTTCTGTCAGGGCGCTTAATAAATTTGTGTCTTTTAGAAACAAAACCAAGTCAGTTATTGATTTTTAGAATATGAAAGCTTTTTCATTTTTATATTCATGAGTCCAAAAATAAATACAGTTTGTATGTGAACTTTTAGTACTGTAGAATGTAATGCCATAAAAAATCCAAAGCCTTTTATTCTTGCAAGAAACTGGTCTTCTAAGATTCTGACAGATAAATTTTTTCCATTTCTACAGAGTAAAATCTTGTGCCAAAACCAGTATGTTCTCCGGAGAAAGACAAGCATGTACTTAGCTTTGTACTTATTATACAATAAAGAAAAGTAAGTAGAAAATCATTCTAATTTTTTTTATTATTTTCAGTTTTTATAACTGCTGCTCATGTAGACTATTATTTTTTAAAATCTTGTGTGTCATGTTTAGGAAAAATACTATTGAAAGTGTTAAGATGTGATTACCTCTTCACCTACCCCAACCCCTCCAAGAAAAAGCTTCTGAATATTTATTTCTCCCTTTTTCTTTTTTCCTGGTATCAGTATCAAAACTAATGTTCCATCATATGACTTTTTGGTGTGCAAAGTGCTGATATTGTTTTGACCGTAGGGACATGGAAAGGTGGATGACTCAACATTTAATAAAGATGCACCTTCATGCTCAGTCAAATTTTACAAGTGTATTATTTGAAAACTATTCAAATTACTTTCCACCTTTCTGATACATTTTTCTCCCCAAAAGACCAATTATAACTTATTATTATTATTGAGCAGTAAATGCATCCTTTATAATTCATCTCTTTTTCTGGTTTGCAGAAGCTGAGAGGCCGTAAATCTGGTATTTGCTCATAGTTGCTGTGTCAGGTCTGTTACGCTGATGTCATAAATAGTTTTAATTAGCAGAAGTCAAAGGTAGTGCAAAAAGGGAAAGTTCCTCTTGATTTATAGGTAGCAGGAAAAGAATATCAGCCCCATAGAAAATAAGAAAATGAATCAAGATAAGAGAGTCCCATGCAGGATAGCAATTTTGTGATATTGTCTCGTACTGTGACTTTGTATATGAGCACAGAGAAAAGGAGAGACCAGTAATTCTTTTCCCTCATGCTGTTGTTGAAGACCTCAGCACTATTTGGCTCAGGTCCTATTATGAGACTAAATATTTATTTCTAATAGAAAAAGGAAAGTGGAAAAAACATGTAAGATGAATCCTAGAACAGCTTATGAACTCCAGATTCACCTGTCATGCATGCTTTCCTACGCAACCTTATGCCCAGTTAACTAAAGTTCAGGCAACCTGAATTTAGGTTCCTGAGAATAGAATTAGGAGGCAAAACTAAGGCTTTAGTCTGGACTGAAAATAATGTTCATATAGTCTGAACAGGTTTGATACAGACAGGATAATTCAATCCAGCAGCATGGTTCTTCCCAAGGTCTCTGATTCTCAGCTACAGCTGAGGACAAGGACAGAAGTATACTTGGTTTCTACCTCTTCTTAACTTCTCAGTTTAGATGTGAACTCTTATTGACTTCAGTCTACTTTTCTCTGCTCTTGTGGGCAAAAATAGAGATGCTTTCACAGTGAGGTCAATAGCATTTCTCTAGAGGCCCCCAACATCACACTMTTCTCTTATTTCCTGCTTGATCCCTTCACAGGGGAGGGTTCCCACTCAAAAATAACTTTTTTTCCTACAAATCTTCTTTTGAAAGTTGCTCAGTTTTAATACAGTTATAAGAATTGTATTTTCACGTTTTATAAGATGATAGATACTGACAATTTCTCATGTATCACATGTAGCATTTCTTATGAATAACTTCATTGCAGAAACTTCTCTACAATAGTCCTTATACCTTACACTGAGCTACATAACTATTTCTCATGTATAAAACTGTATCACAGTTTTGYGTGTATCTAATATATAACTATATGACTATACCGTGATGATTTTGTTCCCCATTCTACATTGATGTTGTTCTGCTGCACTCAGCAATTCTTTTGAACTTTATTTATATTTCAGTCAGTTTACGTGTAACACTGGGGCATGATTTCAATGCAGTGGTTTTGATCAGGACCTGTGGTAGCATATGTGTGCATCTTTTCAGTTTCTGCTASTTGGATTAAAGTCTACTATGTCAAGTTTAGTGATCCATTGACCTCTGAAATTGCTAACATCTAATACAAGAAGAGAAACCTCTTGTCAGGAGTATATTTACATAATGCCCCAATGACAAAAAACAGACAGTGAAAGACTGCCTACACTTCAAGTAATCATGAACTGTTTTAATTTTGTCCTTCCTTTTCTATTATTTTCAACACAGCAACAAAAGTTGGAATGGCTTCTTTAAGATTTACTTTAGGGAATATGTCCAAAACTGTAAAGAAAATTCTATGTTTGCCATGCTTTTACTCTTCACAAGCTTTATTCTTATGCATTTTTTATTTCTCCTTRTTCTCTGCAAAAATACTTAACTTCCGTACCATCTATTTTTATTCAGTATTCAGTCCTACATATTTAAAACTGTAGCATTGTGTAAACTTAGCACACAGTCTTCAGTCATTTTTTAAAATCTACTGATGCCCTATAGATTTATTTTTAACTTCACCTAGTTAGAAAACACATATATAAATATAAGCTGAATTCATTGGCAAAGAGACTATTTTAATATAAACTAGCAAAACAGCAGTCTGATTATTTACGTAATTATAGAACTAATTCTTATGTAATAACTTGCTTCTGTTTTGTTTATTACAAAAATCAGTTTAAGATTATTCACTTTATCAGTCATTATTCAGTCATCCTTTTTAACAAAATGCAATGCACTATGTTTCAACTCCTACCCTGAATGGTCATATTATTGGAATTTGTAAAGAAAAATTTCATATATGATACCAAGTATGGAGGCTTAGGTCCCATTTGCTAAAAAATAAAAAGTTGTTGTAAGTGTTATAGCGAAGGATCCAGTTTATGAGATTTACCATTTATAAATTCTACAGAAAAAGACATTCTGTACTCCTTTATATTATTCACAGCCATTACTTATATAAAGGTTAAAAAAAGATCTCTGCCCTTTTATGTAGTCTGTAAAAGTCCAAACTAAGACTTCATGTTTAGTTGATAAATAGATAACTGCAATGCTAGTCACAAATTCTGGGACAAAATTATTATCCAGGACTGTTAGCTCCTCTCTTTTCTTTTCCCTTCCTGAATTCCTCTCATTCCATAACAACATCAAGAAAAGTAAGAAAATCCCTTTTGATGGAGTATTGCAGCATTTGCTTTTATTCTGCATTGGACCATAAGTGGCAAACTTTGTGGGGAGGAGAAGAAAAAGGAAAAAAAAAAAAAAAAAAAAAAGAAAAGGTCCAATCTCTCATAATTCAATAGACTAATGGCACACTCTTTTGAAGGAAGCTGAGAAGTGACTGTATTATAAAGTATAAATATGGTATTAGAAAGACAAAGATGCTGAAAGGTTCTAAGMAGCTCCTTAATCTGCCAGAGACAAACACAACAAAGGCTGTGGCTGGAAGATGATACAAACACCAAAGGAAGAGAGAAATCCAGGAGCAGTCTGCCATCTTATAGGACTCTTTTTCTATGCCATCTTATAGGACTTATAGGAAGGAAAATGAACTACTGATCAGAGATAGAGTTTGGGGATTAAATGGAATAACTGTCTGCAAACAGGGAAGTAGGTTTGTATAGGACCTAAGGGTTCCTACACACACTGAAATGGAAAATGAAATGGACATTTTTGAAAGTTAAAGTAATCAAAAATTTGAGGGAAAATATCACCTCACTTCTTCCCATTTTTAATTTGAGAGCGTATGTCTTTCTGGAAGAAACGTTTGAGTAAAATATGAGATATTTCTCTCAGTACACAGGCAAGAATTTAAAGGATGTCAGACTCGTTATCCTTTCAGACCTTAAAATAGATGTACAACGTAGGCTAATTAGAGGAAGTCCAAAAGAGAAGAACAAAAAAGACCACAGCTCTAGGTAACATGACCTACAGAAATGAATTAATTCAGTTATTTAATATAAAGAAAACTGGGGGGGGGAGTGGGGAGGGGGGGAGGAGGAGAGGAGTAGGGAATACTCTTAGAGGTAAACCATATCAGCTTCCAAAATAGTAAAGGAGACATGTATTTGAAAGCTGTTCAGAGCAGGGGAATAGTACAATCTCTGTATCCACCATGAATCAGGCAAGAATTTTCCGGTAGAAATATTCAGCTTAGACATAAAAAAAAAAAAAAGATAATTAAAAAAAGCCCAAAAACTAAACAACTCTCCAAAGGTGTGGGCAGTAAAACTTTGGGATTACTGTGGAGCTTTCACTTTTAGGCAGCCATTGTTATAAATAACACAGATGTAGGTGATTCTTCCTTTGGACAG
The DNA here is from genome assembly GCA_030449065.1 of Oceanodroma leucorhoa. Taxonomy (NCBI): domain Eukaryota; kingdom Metazoa; phylum Chordata; class Aves; order Procellariiformes; genus Oceanodroma; species Oceanodroma leucorhoa. The sequence continues at coordinate 6,935,264 of JASVER010000030.1, forward strand.
AAGATACAAGGTATACTGGTGTCTTCTGCAGTTCTGATTCCACAAATATGGGGGAAAGCACTGGCTAGTCACACCTACCAAGAAGAGAGTTGTGTGTTTATGAGGAAAAAACACTAAATGATTCCAATGTAATCATTTAGTAATAATTGTTTTCTGGAAATCCTTTGTTTTTTTCTGACAGTTTTAGTCACAGCCTCATAATGCCATTAGCGCCACTACCTTGCAAAGAGAAAACAGCTGAGAAGGTAAAAGGCAAAGCCATGGTTTTAAGGGAAAAGACATTCAGCTAGTTATCTTTTTCATTAAGTTTCTTTCTTTCTTCATCCTTTACAATGACAATAAACCAATTTTTTATTCAGTTATACCGAGCTTTCCAAGTTTAATGATCCTATTAACTCTCAGTTGAAATCCACAATATATTCCTCATTATTAGTTTGCCAAAGTAAATGGAAATAGTACTTTAAAATTTAGTGCAGGGTATGCTTAACGATCTACACCATTTTTATTACTGGGTAATCCTCAAGTAGTAGCATGTATAACATATAAAATATCCAGAAGGGAAGACACCACCACTACCACCAMCAACAAAAACAAAAATTCAATAAATCAGAATCCTTGATTTAATAACTAGCAGCTTTATTTAATTACAGTTGGGTTGAGTTCACTGGGCTGAGAATGCAATTATGTGCCTTGGTGCAGCATTAATAGCTCAGAATAAAAGGCCTCTTTTTCCTTCTGTAGCATTTAAGAGAAACCATGATAAAATATTTGGCTATTGTCTGTTGTAGTTGGCTTGTCCTGGAAAGGAACCTTCATTTACACGTGAACATTGTGTTTGGAGGAAGAAGCACAAGGGCTTGGACTCGTATTTCTTTCACAAAGATTCCTGAACGTGGTCTGGATTGTTTGATRGATTTAGTAATATTTGTCATTTTTACGTACTACAGAGCATTTTATCATTTATTCTTTACATAGTATTTCCACTGAATTGTAGAAGTGCCTAACATATATGAAAAATAATGATCTGTCACTTTGCACATTTAGCAGGTGAAGCTGTAGGCAGAATCCAAAATGCACATGTTCAGTGCTTGAAGTAGTTAACGAGATCAGGCTTTGCTGGAAAATTAGTATGTCAATAATGGGTTTTACTGAGCACTGGTAGACCTCAGATGCTCATCTGGGATGTTCCAGACAGAAAAATATGCCGTACACATAAGCATCAGTCATGTGTTTTCTCATGACTGGGCAGTGAGAAGAAATTCATGTTTCTGTGCCACAAATAAGTAGTACAGAATCATTCCATTAATACTGGACACCACAGTGATGAAGCCATTTTTACTAATTGTTTGAGACCTTCTTTTCACCTTCCTTTTCAGGGAGAAAAAGCATGCATTATTGATTACCTACTGAACTACAGAGGTGTAGTTCAAAATGCAACTTTAAAAGTTATTAAGATACCATAACATTAATAGGTTATACATGTGGAAATTTGCTGATGACTTGGAACAGCCAAGGATTACTAAGGTTGATTATTGATGAAATTCACATGCAGAAGTTTTTATTGGACTGTCAATGTAAGGTGCTAAGTGAATACTTAAAATATATGTAATTAAAGCTTACTTTAATTAAAGTTTATATATTTTAAATAAAATCAGGAAAATTAAAGTAACTGAAAGCATGAACTTCACATTTCTTAGCTTTACTCTAAAAATCTACACGTACAGTTGCATTAAGAAARTTAGGGATTCTTTGTTAGGGAGGAAGGATTGTATTTAATGCAGAATATTTTAATGAAACCTTAGTAATAGTAAACTAAGGAGGGATTGTTAAAGAAAAGAAAAGATAAATTACCTTCTTTGGGTTTGCATGTTAAAAGCCAATTTGAAGGAAGTGTCAAGAAATTGATGTATTGTCTTATGTGCTGAAATTTTGCAATAATTTAAGTCAAAGCAAATGTTTTTGGTGCCTTTGCTTTTGGTAGGGGGTAGCTATTTTGATTCCCAGCCAAATGTATTGAATTATAATTATGTTCTGTCTTGGTATAGAAAACGTGCTTCGAATATCATGTATTTACTGTGACATCCATGTAAGAAAAGGAACAGTGTTATATTTCTCTTTGAAGAAACTTCATGGGAAATATGACGTCTGTCCTACAAATAAAAAGAAAAAGATAGTCTGTTAGCTGTAAGTGTGTATGGCAAATTTATAACAGTGAATTATATATATTGTAAATTTGTATTTTCAGACATAACCCTCTTTTCTATGTCATGGAAACAAGACCTAAAACATGTGGTATTGTTGCTGTTTTCTGGATGGTAGCAGTATCTAGGGCATATATGTCTGTAAATCCTAAAGAGCAATGTTAAAATTCTGAATGGATAATGTAAAGGAAGAGGAATAAGTGAGACAGAATAATATAAAACTGAAGAATTGGCTGGATTATTTAAGTATTTATTTTCTGGTGGTAGACTATGAGAGATTTCTAAATGTTTAGAATTTTTTACTCTAGAAATTTAATAATTTGGGTTTGGATTATAGTTATATTACATTTAAAACTACCTTCAGCCTTGAGATAGACATCTCCATAAGTTTCATATGGCTTGACATAGGATTATTTTTTAAAAAAAAAGTCCTAAGAACTTAAAATAAAGTTCTCCAAAAATGTAAATCATAATTTTTTATAAAATATATATTGTGCTTTCTCACTGATTTGTCAGTGAGTGCTTTCCTAGGATCTTCATTCATTTTTATTCTATATGTTAGCTTAATTAGTATCTGCTTTCTAGAATTCTTTAAAATATGTTTCAGAGTGTCAGACACTTTGCTATTTACAGTATGGTCTTAACTTTAAATCTATTTTTTTCTTTGAATGATTGAGACTGACCGAAATAAACTGGAGTTCTTTCAGCATGCTATACCTTACAAATRTGTTTTTCTTGAATATTAAGTAAGATTATTTAATGCCACCATTGGTGATGGTAGGTCAAGGATGTGCGCATGACAGCTGACGTGCTTTCTGCAGGCATTATCACAGAAAAATAATGTTATAAATTGTAGTTTCCAATTTATTTTATCTACAAAATACAAGGGTAACTGTTTTGGCAGTCCTCACTTCATCTGGCAGCATGATGAAGTATCTTYGTAGCATTAACATCAGTGCTTTGCTCTGGTATTATGGTCCTTGTATCATCTGTATACCGCCATTTGGGGAAAAATATGGTCATTAGCCTAACTAAGTGTTTTAACCCAGAAATGTTTCTGGTTTAAAGTATGACCTTCTTATAAAGTCAATTTAAGCTTATTAGTCATGGAAAAAATGGCTCCACCATTCCAATGTAAGTAGCCATTTTGCCTTTCTAAACTATTTTAATTTTACACGTATTCCGTACCACTTACAAAATCACTGCAGCTTGGCAGAGTGCTCTTGTCTATTGGTATGCAGCAAGACAGAAAGGAATGATGAATACAGCTCAGAAATATTTGATTAAATTATCTTCAGTGGAAAATACTGTCTTGTTAAGTTCCCACAGGAAAACTTTTTTTTTTAATTAGTTTTGATTAAACTCTGTGAAGAGTGTTTTTCAAGTTATGGATGGAATMGCTTGTTGAAACCGAAGAAGAAATTTAATTCAGAAGAAATCAAACCCTTGTGGGTTAAATACCTGTCTAAGCCTTCAGAAATCCAATTTCATGTATCTGGCAAAAAAGAAGTCCAACAGGCTGAAAAGGTGCACTAGTATCTGAGTTATTGTTTACCCTGGTGTCTCAAGGCTTTAGCACAGAAGAGAAATGTAGTCAACCTTTTTCCATCTATGAAGAGGCAAAATACAGAATATAATATAGTTTGCAGATTAAAAAAAAAGTATCAACTTTTTTTAGAAAATGTTTAGAAATATTTTAGCTATGATAAATTGTATTTTTTATCATGAACACCTGTTCACCACCGAAGGCTTTGTTTGTGACTGGTAAATTGTATTTTACATGTAGTAGAAAGAAAAAACTATTTGTATATTAAAGAGAACRCAGAATCACTATGTTTTTAAGCTTGTTTTTTACATTATTTCAAAATTGTAATTTATAGTATTTTGTCTCCRTATTATTTTAATAGCTACATTTTTCATGAATAAAATTAATAATATCATTATAATAAAATGATACAGTGACCTAGTTGTGCTGAACCCATTACAGCCAACCTAATAAACATATTTTATAAACAATTTTATGCATAKTTTATGCATAATTTGACAACAGAGTCTTATCTGAACCAAAGTTGTGACATAAAGAGACATTGTAGTCCATGAGAAATAAAACTATTCAAAAAGTAAAATTATTACTTTGGCACAAGGTTATTGTTTTAGGAGGTTGACCATAGCTATTCAGTTTGCATTTGGGAGGACACTTTATTTTTTGGGTTTTGCCTCTGCAAAATGACTAAGGTTCTTAGATTCAGGGGTGGAGGATTTTCTCCATTCCTTTTGTTTAATTTAAACAATGGATTGTTTGTATCTGTGATCACATTATGGTTTCTTTCCTTTTATGTGAAGAGTATTCAATTTTTTTTTTTTTTTACCTGTAAACATAGGACTTTCTATACTAAAGATTAGCGTAGGGTATGTTTTTTATATTTCAGCTGTGCATATATTATTTCAGGCATTGGCCACAATGTCCTGGTCTGTAATAATCCACAGTTCTTTGCCTTCCTCCTGAAAATATGCACCTTAGTGATGTGTTTACACACATTGTTAGTCCTTTTGAAGGCACTGGAAAGTGCCACCTGCATAAGAATGTGTTTGTTTGCACAATTAAAGCCCTAGCCTGCAAACATTTACATCATCAAATCTGTATACGTGCAAAAAATAACTTCATATTATGTTTATGAAAAATAGCAGTGTAAGCAAAAATTAAGCTGGAGAATAAATTTTATAATAAGCCCAGTAAAAGCTGAAAATAGGTTGCTGGAAGGTCAGCTGAAGCATGTATATTTGGTAGGGAGAATCAGACCACCTGCCTTTGAGATCATTACCTGTATTGCAGAAACTTTTAGGAGGATTCATGAGAACTTCATGCTTTGTCTTTTCATTGATATATCAACAATGTCTAGAAATCTCCTCCAGTTCACTTAGCAATATTGAAGTAGTGAGAGAAAAATGAAAGGATTGGACAGTTTGTCTGTGCATTGATTTTTTTTTTTACTTCAATGTGTATTACTGTGAAAATATTTTAAGGCTTTTCCCATGGTTAACTTAGTAGAAGGGTATAAGAAACCCTTGACATCAGTTTCTAGCAAAACAGATCATTTGACCTCAGAATCTGCACACACGTGCACAAATTTCATTTTGTGGGTTCAGCTGAGAACGCAGCTAAGACACTGGTAAATTAAAGGTTAATCCTTCAGTTGAAGTGCAGAAGTGGTTCCTCGATGCCTGCAGATGGGAGATGAATATGCTAATTGGGCAAGCCTGACTTTCTAGTGATTTGCAGGTGAAAATGTAACTGGTGATAATTAAAGGCTAATTACCTTTAGCTAGCAAGTGGGAACCAGGTGCTCTAAAACAAAAGGGAAAGATTTTATTCCATGCTGGTAAGACCTTTGGGAGAGGGGGAGAAGAAGAAGGGATTATGTTTGATTGTACTTTTTTTCTGGCCTTGAATTTTTGATTTTGGTAAAGTAGAGGGTGGATATGAAACAGTAAGAAATAACACTTAGTTTCCATAGGTTTTGCGGGGTTATTTTCATTTAATTTTATCATCATTTTCCTCAAGAGATGACAAAACAGAGTTAGGTAGTGATTCTGGAAGTGTTTTGGCTATTTACATATTAGCAATATTACCATCACAGGCAATGTGGCCTGTTAGGAATCCTATTTTAAAAACAGCTCCTTCTGAGATGCTCATTAAAGAAATCTCTTTCAAAAGCTTCTGTCAATGACAGCTTTCAAAGGCACCCCTAAGAGTGAACCCTCAGACAGATTTAGAGCACTAGAGCTTCCCACTTTTTTCCGTCTTGCCTTTATGGTAGGATGTGTTAGCTTTCATAGTCAGTCTTCCCTTTGAAGGCTCCTGGGTCCAGAGAAGTTCAGGCTTTTACTCCCAGACTCCTTTACAAGGCARCCGGGTCACTATCACAAGTAGTGCCATGAAGATACTTCTTTCTTAGATTATGCACCGGATCRCTTACCTGGGAAGTAAACCACTCTACATCAGGAGTCTTTTGGTGACTGCTTGACATATTTACTCTTTGTACCATTCAGGCACTATATATCTTACAGTGGTTTCACAACTTAAAAAAAAAAAAAAATCAATTTTCTGTTTAGACAGTTATATGTAATTAATTACTGGTTGAGTCTACATATCATGATAATTAATCACTTTGAATAGTAGGTGATGAATCTATAAACTCATTTCCTTAATGAGCTTACTTTTTTTTTGCAAGGTACTGGGGTTGCAGTCACATGGACCACCACAGGTGTCTACAATGAACATTTAGGCTTTACTATCACTCTGTAGATCTGTACTTAGGCTCTAGGTTATTTGTAGTACCTATGTGTCTAATGTTCCTTTTCTTGGGCAGGTTTATAGGTGCTGAAACTAAAGTACTAACCACGTAAGTGTCTGATTTATGTTTAAGCTATCCGCTTTTAAAATGTGGCTTTCTTTGGCTATGTTATCTTTTTTACCTGGTCTGGTAGATATGTTCCGATTACATCGAATCTAACACTGAAGGTGCAAAGAGGGGAAAGACTAGTGGCACTAGTATTCATTTTTAAGCAATAGTTCACAGGTTAATATATTCCTGTGGGACAGAAATTGTGAGGATTACCCCAGGATAGGAAAATCAGCTTTGAATTGRAAGGAGGAGAGAGACACCTTGATCTCATTTTCCATGTTAGTATCTTAAAATATAATCTATCAGCAGATTATCTTAGAAAACTGCTTCACTAATTTGTATTTAAAAACCAATTATCCCCAAATGTGGCATTTCTTTTAACTCTTCAGGTTAAAATTTATTTTGAAAAATTAGAGAGGGGTGTGTGTGTATATGTGTATGTATATAGAATACAYGCATTTATTTATGTATCTGATTGAGTGGAATTGCAGACTGTCCTGTTACCAACTGGAGATCTGGGGGGCATCCTTCAGAGGTAAAGCTGATTTCCAGCAACTTTGCTTGCAAAAGTGGGGAGACCTTTAGGGGCAACTGGCCAGGACAAACTTTGGCAGCAAAAGCCTAGGCAGGCAGGCAGGCAGGCCAGCTAGCCTTCTCAGTTTTGCGTTAAAAATGTCAAGAGACTTGACGTGTCCTTTTGAACTTTTTTTGATTCTTCTGCGTCAGCATCTTTTGCAGAAAAAATGTTCTATTAGTGCATTTTTTTTTTATTAGATCTAATTGTAATTCTGATTTCCATTAGAAAGAGATTGTGTGTTCTTATAGCCGCACTTCTAGATGAAGGGAATTACAATGAGTCTTTCATTTTTATGGACAAGTATGTAAATAGAATGGTGGAATCCAATACTGTATAATTACATTGATCACTAARTCTGATGTGGTTTTGTTCCTGTCTCTCCTGAAATATTTCACAGAAAGGAGGAATAAARAAGTACTTTTTTAAAAGCAGCAGGATAAACAGCAGCAACAATAGTTTATACACATTTGTTTATTAAAGCATTGAAACATTCAGATTCCCTACATGTCAGGTCAAATGGGCCTCGCAGGCTGCAAGAAGGAAATCAAATTACCTTCTTCATATTGAAAATACCTTACTCTATAAACTGCAATTGCTGTAATTAGTAGAGCAAACTTTGAAGAAGGGCATTTTGTGAAAATTTAGCACTGTAATTCAGCAGCTTAGGAACTTCCACTTAAAATTTATCTTGTCCTAAAGATAGTATTCTATTTTATTAGTTTGTTCCATCATCTGCTTTTTGGACACTTTATTTCTGGAAACACTCATGAGGAGAAAAAGAATAGGTGTTTATTTCTTACTAGCATTCTGCTTAGTAAGTTAGGAGTTAAATAGCTATTCATCCAAATTTTCTCAAAGCTGCTTTATATGAGAAGGCATGGTTTGCTAGTGAACTCCCCAAAGCAGAAACTCGCCCACACTGCCTCAATTTCTGTGCAGTGCCTTTGCACCCATTGGACTGATAGACAAGGATGTCTACAAATTACTTTACATTTTCTTCTTTTCTTTATAGCCTTTAAAAAATGTGTGAATTTTCATCCTATTGATTGTTTTTCTCCATAATGGGCTTACCAAGATTTCTGTTTCAGGAAGATACCTCCCTGGCTTAAATACTCTTTTGCATTGAACTATATTTTAGCTTGTTCTATTTTATAGTATCTCTCTCCTTCCCATCCCTGCTTTCCTTGGGGAATACTCATCTTTGATGTGTGCATGAAGAGTAGGTAATGAGGAAAACTGAAAGAGTTTGAAATAATTTTAAGAAATATTTTTCCAACTCAATCTGTTTTTTCCTACTATGGTGCAGTTAACAAAATTCAAATATGTTTGTGTAGCATAGAATAGTGTTGTAGAAATATAATTAATAACAATATAGAACCTAATAAATAAATAGCTGTTTTCATTTTATCAGCTTAGATTCAGAAAATCTGGTGGACAGAAAGCTTTCCTGTTCCTCTGATATGTATGTATGTCCTTGAATTTCACAGATACTGAAAAACTAGTTTATCACACTTCAGTAAGTTCTTTATGTCCTTGTTTTCCAACAGCGATAACTTAATTTTCTCAGTGAAGTGCTGGAAAATGCAACATTTCACAAAACAAATTATAACGGGGAAATAGAAAGCAATAGAGAGGTTATTTTGTTTTTCTTCTTTACAAAAAGGTTTTTATTATTATTGCTGTTTTAAAAAACACACTGAAATTTGAAGAAGTGTTTTTGTTTTGTTTGGGTTTTTTTATCCTCAGGGAAGGAAGGAAAGGGAGAAACAAGCTTTGGTAGTTTAGTAGCTGTCTCATAGAGCTCAACAGAACTGGTTAGAAACAGCAAAATGGGGCTAGAGGAAGGGAATAACTGTTCTCTAATAATATGGTTTTGTTACCCTTTGATAAATGTTTGGTAAAAGTTTTGGAATAAGCCCTTTAGGCAACTTGATCTGCACTGTTCTTACAGTCTCTGCCAYGCCTGTGGAGGCTGCTAATAAAGCAGCTAAGTGTGACTGGTTTATCAGAGAGAGGGGGAATATGCATCTAGATAATATGCCTGGATATAGGTACAATTTTGAAAGCTGGTGCGGGCTGTGCACTTACCATTTTCTGCCTATAACTTTTATGAGTAAATTATGTAGGTGTATGCAGGCGAGAGAGAGAGATACCTTGTTTATTATTTAGAAAGCAGAAAAAAACAGTAGCGTAGCATCAAAATACGCGGCTCCTCTCCGTGGGCTGCAGCTCCTGCCAGGAGCCTGCTGCTGCAGGGGCTCTCCACAGGCTGCAGCTGCCTTCAGGGCACATCCACCTGCCGTGGTGTGGTGYGGGGTCCTCCGCAGGCTGCCGTCTGGGCACCTGCTCCAGCGTGGTCCTCCGCTGGGCTGCAAGGGGACAACCTGCTTCACCACGGTCCTCTCCATGGGCGGCAGGGGAATCTCTGCTCCTGTGCCTGGAGCAGCTTCTCCCCCTCCTTCTCTGGCCTTGGTGTCTGCAGGGCTGCTCCTCTCCCATTTTTCTCACTCCTCTCTCTCACAGCTGCTGCACAGCATTTTTTACCCTTTCTTAAGTATGTTATCACAGAGGTGCCACCAGCATCGCTGATGGGCTCAGCTTTGGGCAGTGGTGGGTCTGTTCTGGAGCCGGCTGGCACTGGCTCTGTCCAACACAGGGGCAGCCCCTGGTCTTTTATYGCAGAGGTCACCCTTATGGTCCCCTCGTCGCTACCAAAACCTTGCCAGGTAAATCCGATACAGTAGTTTACAAGCATGATAAAGAAAAAAAATTTAAATATCTTTGAAAGATTAATTTTTCTATTTATGAGGTGTATCAAATAGACGTTATCTTACTTGTGTCATGATCGATACTTACAAACCAGTTAACCTGACAGGGACTAGCTTTTCCCCATGCAGTGGTGKTATATGAGTGACTTGGCTGGTTTGCTGCAGCGTGACACTCATTTACACGGCTGACCAGGTATCTTGGGGAAAAATTGTCCAGTTCATGCAGTTTAAAGCAGATTATTAATGACACAAAATTAAACACAAAACTTGGTGAAGTACACCTTCACCAAGACAAACAAAGAGTATCACACCTGCCTATTGCTACAGTCAATGGAAAACTTAATGTATGCAAAAGATAGAGGACTGTTTGGGGAGAAGGGAACTGCTTCAGACTGGCTCACAAATCCTTAAATATTCATTAATTCACTAAAGACAATTTTCTTAGAAATAATACGATTTTCATTAATAAAACTAATTGATTAAGAACACATAGAAGTAAAAAAGAAATTAGTTGAAAGTCGTGTTGCTTTTAACCTGGAAAACTTTAACCACAATCCAAAAGAACTTTCTGTATGTCCATGTGTTAAAAACAGGGGTGAGTGCTTGGTTTTTAATACATGCTTTAATAATGCTGCTATCTTTTTGGCTTTCAACTATGTAAAGGTTTTCCAGTTGTCTTCTATTTGTCCGTGAGCACCTTTGTGTATACAGGAGAGCTTTTTCTCCTTTCATGACAAGGCAGTAGTATAAATTAGAGACCCAAAACTGAGTGGAGCTCGACAGCTACACTATAAAACCGCAAAGCCGTGCACAAGCTGATGAGTGAGTGGAGGAACACAGTGTTCCTTGAACAAGGGAAGAATTACGAAAGTCAACTTTCCAAGGTCTCGGGAGATCCTTACATAAGCAGGATACTTAAATAGCTCCCTAACTCTCTCTGCAGCTTCATTGCCCTCTGATCACTATCCGAACGTGTGTCAGCATGCTTGCATYGCAGATGTGGCCCCGTCAGAGCCCCACTGAAGCCTGCTGCCCTTGGGCACRCTTTGTTGACATGGTATCACAAGGTCAGGTTGGTGGTTTGAAGGAAAGCAGCAAACCCGTTGTGTATGTTCAYAAAATTCAGGGCTACCCAGTGAAAGCTGACACTGACCTATTTTTGCGTTTACCTCATCAGCTGCTTTAGATATTGACACTCACAAACTCCCCACAGGGTCCRTGGTCTTGTGTTACAAAGAGGTCAACACCCACCAATAGTGGCTGATGGTGYCTTTTCCACTTCCCCATAGGTTATTCCTGTTCCCCTGCGTTACAGGGTCTCCACCCCTTATTCATGTTGCCGAAGGAGTTTATATAGCTCTGCTGTAAACTATCAATGGTCAGTTTCAACTCTAAAAGGAAAAAGTGGTACTTCAAAAAAAACAAACAAAAAAAAACAAAAACAAAACTGAAAAGCAAGACTGATTTAAAAAAAAAAAAAAGACAACAAAACAAAACCCACCACAAACAAGCAACCCCCCCCTCCCCCCCCAGTAAGTTTACAGAATTAATTTAGGCAATAGAAAAAGGGAGGTGGGAGGTGTTCCTGTTGATACAGTTGCACTTTTCCAAAMTTTTTCACATTTGAAGGTGCTGTCTGTAGCAAAAGGATGAAAATGTTTTTCATTTCTTTGACCTATAGCAGCTAACCCTCAGAAAGTTATGAGCATCAGAAAGTGATGCTRACTTTTTTATGCACACAAATTATTGCTGATTGATTCGAATGAAATAATCTTTTTCTTCTAAGACCTGAAAAACCACCGTGCCATTTCAGTTGTTCTCAGTAATTTCTCCTTGGGAGAAGGGGAAAAATTCTAAATATTTGACTTCAGAATTACRTTGTGATTATGAGTCTACTTAATTTTGGCAGTTAAATGCAATATATGTTCACACCTGCAAATACAACTAAACATATCCTTTTAATCCACTAGCTCTTTTTGTGAATGTAAAYACCATCACTAAGAGCTTTAAAGTATTTAGAACACCTCAGAAATTTGTTATTGCTTGCTAAATGCTTGGTATAGGTCCTGAAGTAATTACCAGAAAGGGTTTGGTTTTGGTTTGGGGTTKGTTTGTTTGTTTGTTTTAAATAACAATCTAATCCATAGGTTCATTAAAAGTCACTGCTAACATGAGTGCATGGCAACAACACGGCCATGAAAGTATAACTAGGTTTGCCTTTGGCTGCAGCGCCAATCTTTAGTGACTTCAGTATGTTATACTCCAGTGCAAAGTGTACTGGGGCCAAAACTAGTACATAGTGCAAGTGGAAATCACTCTCATGTATTGGTCTTTCTAGGCTGACTGTGCGTCAATGACTTAACTCAGTGCCAGTAGATACCAGAGCTAACAAAGATACATAGAAACATACTCTATTTAGTGCTCGTTATGTTTAATACAGCAGAATATGTAACCTGTAAGTCATTAGTAGGATGTTACTGTCCATTTCTTTAGGAAAACCATGTAAAACATTAAGCAGAGAGAGGATGCAGTTTAGCATGGAATAGTAGACTGTGCAGTGAGCTTCCTTCCACAGTTTTAGCGTGACCATACATACACTGAGTCAAATCATTAGAAACCATATGAAAGGGGTATGAGAAGCACAGTTTCATTTAGGCTAATCGTATTGTGTGGGCCATGACCTCTCTTTTCCTAAATGGCTGCCGTTCTCAAAATACTAACCGTTGCTAGCCCACTTTGCCTAAACCCTTTACTTTCTGTAGGTGGTTTCTGTAGGATGGCTGWAGCTCCACACACCATGGCTACTCCCATGCTTAGCTCCGCAGGAGYTGCATCTTTACAAACTTCTGATAGGGCTCATATTATTCTTCCTGAACATGGTTCTTCATTTATTTGCAAAGTTGCACCAATTACACATTTTCTTTGGGAAGAGAATGTGATTTAGAATTAAGATACAGCTTTCTTTGGTTAAAAAAACAAAAAAATCCAAAATGTATCAGTCTGACTCCTTGTATCTGATAATCACTATAAATAGAATAGAATCATAGAATCATAGAATCATTAAGGTTGGAAAAGACCT
>JASVER010000030.1:6954468-6969552 GCA_030449065.1 Oceanodroma leucorhoa
TGGGTGCTGGGTTGATGGTTGGACTCGATGATCTTAAAGGTCTTTTCCAACCTTAATGATTCTATGATTCTAATGTTATATAGCAATTAACATCATACAATTTAATTTATTGGCTGTTCTTACCCAAAACCAAATCCCCTTGAGGTACACATCGGACTTCCCCATCYTTCCRCATTACCCACCAAGTGCACCCAAGTCTTTGAGCAAAAGCAATCCCATGAATGGGTTTTCCTTTGCCTGAGGCAGGAATAACCCAGACTGTCTTCCCCGGCATATTTTTTATGTGCACTACAGGGACTTTATCCCCTTCGACAGTACATAAAAATTTTGATAGGGCAGGGCCAGCCCGATTGGTAGATCCCCTAGTGTTGACTAACAAGGTGGCTTTTGCTAAGTGTGTATCCCAATGTTTAAATGTCCCACCACCCACTGCTCTCAGTGTAGTCTTTAGCAGTCCATTGTATTGTTCGATTTTCCTGGAGGCTGGTGCGTGATAGGGGATGTGATATACCCACTCGGTGCCATGCTCTTTGRCCCAGGTGTCTATGAGGATGTTTCGGAAGTGAGTCCCGTTGTCTGACTCAATTCTCTCTGGGGTGCCATGTCGCCATAGGATTTGCTTTTCAAGGCCCAGGATGGTGTTCCGGGCAGTGGCATGGGGCACAGGATATGTTTCCAGCCACCCAGTGGCTGCTTCCACCATGGTGAGCACATAGCGCTTGCCTTTGGCAGGTCTGTGGGAGTGTGATATAATCAATCTGACAGGCCTGCCCATATTTATATTTCAACCATCATCCTCCATACTAGAGAAGCTTTACACGCTTGGCCTGTTTGATTGCAGTGCATGTTTCACATTCATGGATAACCTGTGCAATAGTGTCCATGGTCAAGTCCACCCCTCAAACGTGAACCTGTCTATATGTTGCATCTCTTCCTTGATGGCCTGAGGTGTCATGGGCCCACCAAGCTAGAAATAGTTCACCCTTRTGCTGCCAGTCCAGATCTACCTGAGCCACTTCAATCTTGGCAGCTCGATCCACTTGCTGGTTGTTCTGATGTTCTTCAGTGGCCTGACTCCTGGGTATGTGAGCATCCACGTGACGTACTTTTACAACCAGGTGCTCTGCCCGGGCAGCGATATTTTGCCACACTTCAGCGGCCCAGATGGGTTTACCTCTGCGCTGCCAGTTGTTCTGCYTCCATTGCTGTAACCACCCCCACAGASCATTTGCTATCATCCATGAGTCAGTATACAGATAAAGTACTGGCCATTTTTCTTGTTCGGCAATATCCAAAGCCGGCTGGATGGCTTTCACCTCTGCAAACTGACTCGATTCACCTTCTCCTTCATCAGTTTCTACAAGTTGTCATATAGGACTCCATACAGCAGCCTTCCACCTCCAACGCTTTCCCACAAGACAACAGGACCCATCAGTGAACAGGGCATATTGCTTCCCATTTTATGGTAGATTATTATATACAGTGGGGCCTCTTCAGCATGTGYCACCTCCTCCTCTGGCAATATTCCGAAATCTTTGCCTTCTGGCCAGTTCGTGATCACTTCCAAGATTCCTGGGCGACTGGGGTTTCGTATTCGGTGTGATCAGCGTGACCCACTTACTCCATGTAACATCAGTTGCATGATGCGTAGAGGGACCCTCCCTTTGAACATCCAGCCCAGCACCGCCAGTCGGGGTGCCAGGAGGACCTGTGCTTCAGCACCAACCACTTCCAAAGCAGCTYGAACCCCTTCATATGCTGCGAATATCTCTTTCTCACTTGGAGTATAGCGGGCTTCCGATCGTCTGTATCCCCGACTCCAAAACGCCAGGGGTCGACCTCGAGTCTCCCCTGGTGCYTTCTGCCAGAGGCTCCAGGTAGGGCCAYTCTCCCCGGCTGCGGTGTAGAGCACATTCTTTACATCTTGTCCTGCCTGGACTGGCCCAAGGGCTACTGCATGGACTATCCCCCTTTTGATTTGTTCAAAGGCTTGTTGTTGCTCAGGGCCCCATTTGAAATCGTTCTTTTTCCGGGTTACTGGATAGAAAGGGCTTACAATCAGACTGTAATTTGGAATATGCATTCTCCAAAAACCCACAATGCATAAGAAAGCTTGTGTTTCCTTTTCGCTAGTTGGTGGAGACATGGCTGTTATTTTATTGATTACATCCATGGGGATCTGATGACGTCCATCTTGCCATTTTATTCCTAAAAACTGGATCTCTTGTGCAGGTCCCTTGACCTTACTTTGTTCTACAGCAAAACTGGCCTTCAGAAGGATTTGGGTTATTTTCTTCCCTTTCTCAAAAATCTCTTCTGCTGTGTTGCCCCATATGATGATATCATCAATGTATTTCAAGTGTTCTGGAGCCTCACCCTGTTCTGGTGCCATCTGGATCAGYCCGTGGCAAATGGTGGGGCTGTGTTTCCACCCCTGGGGCAGTCGATTCCAGCTGTACTGGACACCCTTCCAAGTGAAAGCAAACTGTAGCCTGCACTCTGCTGCCAAAGGGATTGAGAAAARCACATTAGCATTATCAGTTGTGGCGTACCACTTGGCTGCCTTTGACTCTGGTTTGTATTGAAGTTCTAGAATGTCCGACACAGCAGCGGCGGCATGACTTCATTCAGGCCATGATAGTCCACTGTTAGCCTCTACTAGACTTTTGCACAGGCCATATGGGACTGTTAAAGGGTGAGCGAGTCTTGCTGATCACTCCTTGGCTCTCCAGTCGACAAATCAGCTTATGGAGGGGAATCATGGAGTCTTGGTTGGTGCGATATTGCCGCCGGTGCACCGTTGTGGTGGCAATCGGCACCTGTTGTTCTTCAACCCTCAGCAGCCCCAAAACAGAAGGGTCCTCCGAGAGACCGGGCAAGGTGGACAGCTGCTTAATTTCCTCCATCTTGAAGGCAGCTATACCAAAAGCCCACCAGTACCCTTTTGGGACCTTAAAACACCCTCTCCTGAGGTAGCCTCTGCCAAGGATGCATGGACCCTCGGAGCCAGTTAAAATAGTGTGCTTCTGCCACTCATTTCCAATTAGACTCACTTCGGCTTCCAATACAGTTAGCTGTTGGGATCCGCCTGTCACTCCAGAAATACAGATGGGTTCTGCCCCTTTATAGCTTGATGGCATCAGGGTACACCGTGTGCTRGTGTCTACAAGAGCCCTATACTCCTGTGGGTCTGATGTGCCAGGCCATCGAACCCACACAGTCCAGTAAACCCGGTTGTCCCTTTCTTCCACCTGGCTGGAGGCAGGGCCCCTCTAGTCCCGGTTATAGTATTCGTTACTCACTTCTTGTAAATATGAGTCAGAAATCTCTTCATTAAGATCAGAAGTAAGATGAGCCCTTCTACTCTGTCTGGGGAACTGCCCACTGGAAACTGGAGCAGCAATTTCCCTGGAAGAACCCCCTTTTGTGATTGTTTTTCCTTCTAACTCATGTGTCCATGCCTCTAGGGTTGAGGTAGATTTTCCATCCCACTTCCTCATGTCCTTTCCATGGTCATGCAGGTAAAACCACAGGGTGGCCCGTGGTGTGTTACCCTCTATATCTTCTCTCTTGAGCAGAGGAATGCTTACTCCTAATAGCTGAGATAATGGTCTGTACAGGTGGGAAGTAGGACATATCCTCTTCGAGTTGCTGGGCCTTCTGGGACAGTTTCTTCAGAGCCAAGACRAGGGAGGAAGAGAGATTTTCTTCGTATTGCCAGAGATGGCTAGSCAATTCATCCACTATTGGTTCCTTTCTATCTTTCCAGGTCAGTACTGCCAATGAGTTGGCATACGACGATGGCACGCTCCGTACAAACTTCCGCCATGTGGGTTGTGTGCACTGAACTTCATCTGGATCTTTGGATAACTACTCGTTGTCCAGGTCACTATAAATCACCTCCAGCCCAGCTAACTCCTTCAGGTACTGGATACCTCTCTCCATGGTGGTCCACTTGCCTGGGTGACAAGATCTTCCTTAAAGGGATACCTTTCCTTCACACCTGAMAGGAGTTGCCTCCAGAGGCTGAGGACTTGTGCCCCTTTTCCAATTGTTTGGTCAATACCCCCTTCCCTAGAAAGGGATCCCAGCTGCTTTRCTTCCCTACCCTCTAATTCCAGGCTACTGGCCCCGTTATCCCAACATCGGAGCAGCCAGGTGACAATGTGCTCGCCTGGATGATGGCTGAAATCTTTTCACGTATCTCACAGCTCACTCAGGGATAGGAATCGGGTAGTTACCATCTCATTTATGAGTTCTTCCTCTTCTTGTGATGGCCCTGCTTTTTCATTATTTTTAAGATTTTCTGGTTGCATTTTTTACATCTTCGTAACAGATGGATTTGCTTCTGTGTGTACTCTAACATTTTGTATTTGGGAACACTCCCTTGAAAACAGACCTGCCAGCTCTTGAGGGACACGCCACATCTGCCTGGAAACCATTCTGTTCAMCCTGCTGAAACAGGATGAGGAAGCCATGTTTCAGTTTCCCCTTTCCCTCTCCCATGGCCACTGAAGGTGGGAAGTATTTATCTTGGATCAAGAATGAACACTTGCCTGAAAGCAATCTGTTAGGAAATCTCAGCCCAATGCTGCACTGATGATGATGGTGAGGTCCCATACACATCAGACACTGCARTTGGGAAAACATTTTGCAAATTGCTGTGCTGGCTGATTGCTGCCYCCCAGCTCCAAGCGATGCCCATCATGCAGCACCATGGCTTTTCTGTCACAGAGGCTTCCGGAAGTGTCTGTAAGCTGGTCTGGTACAACTGGTCAYGGGAAGGAACAGCCCAGCTGCATTCAAGGTCTCACTTTTCACTTTATGCACACGATGAGCTCTTTGCAGCAGAAACTCTTTCTAAACATTTCTATAGCAGTGGTCACACTTTAACCTGATTTATTTTTGATGGGCACTATTTCAGTAAACGTGTTAATCAACTGACATTGAGCCTCTAGTAAACCATGCCTGGATAGTCCTTGTTTACAGAAGAAATACTGTTTACCTTATCCTCTTCTAGACCAGAGATAGCTGCAGAAGATAGTGGAGATCCCTGACAAGCTCCTTAGAGCTTGAACTTCTGCTGCTGGTCACTTGAGTCAAACAAATAACATCTCTAGCAGCTTCCACACAGAAGTGTTTCATTATGTTGTCAGGCATGAAAATTGTATTGCCGCTATGTACAAATGCTTTTAGAAGAAGTGACAGCTTTTTGATTTATGTGTCTTTAAGATTCTAGCTAAAGCTGGTGATGATATGTGACTCCAAGGAGGAGAAAAGCTTTTTCACTGTGAGAGCTTAAGAAGGAAAAGTACTCTTCATTGCTTCTCAYGATCCAAATTAAGCTTTCTGTTGGGCAATATGAGAGACATTTTAAGACCGCGTAGAAAGAAGGTTCTTTTTCAGAACCGTCCAAATATGACTCACCCTATTTAAGAGAAATGTTCCAGCTGTACTTAGAGGTTAGTCTTAGCTTCTTTGAACATGTACATGCTTGTATTGAAAAGACTGATAAGTAGCGAGTGGTTCTAGGATCTTAAATTCTTCCCAGAAAAGTTCCTACTGGGGGGGGGGGGGGGGGGGAAGAAACAAACCTTGTATTTATGCTAGCTATTGTCATGTGTTTTGTGACATTTTCAGGGCTGACAAGACAGACAAAGAGGAATAATAATAAAAGATAMAGAGAAAATTATTTATATAAAAGCTTGAGTGTTTTTAAAGTATGAATTAGGATATACACTCACTATTTTAAATTATGAATCTGTTTCATCAACAGTCTTCTGATGTTCTAGATTCTCTTCTTGCTGTGCCACTTGTTTTGTAACTAAAACACTTCATATTCATAAATGTTCTCACTCATAGATTTGTCTCTTGGGATGATTAAAATATACCAGAGAGTTTTCAGTCTTTTATGTACTTTTGTTTAGTTTCAAATGTGTGCACTTTGTAAGGGAAAGTAGCAGGGAAAGGCAGATCTCAAACCAAAATATTATTGCTTTGGGTTTTTTCTCTGGCACAGTTATAGGTATTTAAATATGAAGTACCAAATACTGAAACATCCCTCTGAAGTTTCTTTGTGAAAGCTTTTTAATCACAGAACATATTATTTCCCTAAAACTGATGATGGAACAACAGGTAATCTTTCCTGCCAGTATTTCTTAGTGAAATAAAATCTGACTAACCTGGGCTGGCAAAAAAAAACCCCACCGAAACCCCCAAAGTTATTCAATAAGTAGAATCGTGGCTGTACTTTACTCTAAAACTCACAATTTCCTTATACTAAAAAGACTGTGAAACCACAAGAGCCTGATTGGCTTCTGAAGTGAAACTTTTTTTCTTCCTTAATGCAAGATGCATGCAAGTAAACAGCAGATGTTAAAATTTTCAGATATTTAAGACATCAAAGTTTTCTTCCAGTACCGTATATGGGAGATTTAAATAGATATCTCATTTTAAAATCAGCAGGAGATATCAGCGAAACATATTGCCAAGAAAGAAATAAGAAATTTGCCTAGTACAATCCAGTCAATATATTATTGTATGTCAGCAATCTGAGAAGAGTGAGATTGATATCTGAGAGTGTTTCAGCAGCAGTATCTGGTCAATACCTAAATCCAAACAGTTTTATTTGTTTCTTCAGAATAAATATCATTTCTTTAAATGAACTGTATTAGTTATGAAAACTACATATACATATCCTGACCAGACCGTTTAGATTTTAACATCGTGAGTAGACCTCTCTTTCTTCCTAAGACAACATTAGCCTCCAATTCCCTGATTTGCCTCATAACTTACCCTGGACTGACAATTTAAAAATAATAAATTCAACAAAGAGATCCAGACTTGTTTGAAACAATTCAAGTGGGAGAGTATCTACCCTGTCCCCTGGTATTTTTTTTTCCATGAGGTTAATTACCTATGCTGTTTAAAGTTTGCTGTGAATTAGAATACAGCTTATCGGAAGAACGCAGATCTCATGTTATATGAGAGATACACACTTGTMTTTTCTTTGTTGTCCCTTAATGTATTTTTTTCCTAAGCTGTATTTAAAGAGTGGGCCAGAAGGGCAGAAACAAACATTTATTTCTGTCTTAGAAGCTACCATTTGATCTTTTATTTTCTTTTAGTGGTGTACAGAGCCAGTTAAAACTCTTGCCGTTTAGAAGTGTGTCCCATTGATCTTTTGGAACAGCGCTAGTTTGGACCTTCAGTTCTCAGCCAGAGTTTGGCACCATGCTGATCGCTTCTGTGCTGTGTAATGGATTTGTCACAGCGGTATTTATAAAGAATCTTTTCTTGAAAATAAAAAGACATCTTCACCCCACCTCCCCTCCCCAAAAAGGGGAGTTAAAGGAAAAAAAAAAAAAGTAGACTGAAAAAGACAATGCCAAACTCTGTGGGAAGAAGAGAAGTAGGAAATAAAGTGGGAAGAAAATTTGTTAAATCTGGTGCTTATGTAACAGCAACAACTTCACTAAATGGCAATATAAGACAAGATAAAAAGCATCTGGCAAYTCATGCAATTTTTCAAAATTAAAAACAATGTAAGCAAAAAGCTGCTGTTTCCCTAAAAATACAGTTTTATAGTGATTCTGGCTTATTGAGTATGGAGATATACATATGTTGATAAATTAATGCTGCATTTTTAAAAAGTCACATCACAACCACAGAGGAATTTCTGTTTAAATGCCTAGTTTCTAGCTTTCATGTAAGAGTATATATAACCCCTTTCCTTTACACTGTCAGTCTTGTTAAAAGCACATGCATAATTATAATTGTAAATAAGCATTTTATAATTAAAATATAAATCAGCATTAAAAATTTTTAAATTAGTTTTCCTTTGAATGCTTTCATTTCTGCTCTATTATAAATGATGGATTAATTTCCATGCACTCCTTTTAAATACCTTTGAGCAAAAGCAACGATTTCACTGCTTAAAATCCTAACTTCCTGCAGCAATTTATTTCTTGTTATTATTTAATTACTGGTACAGTGCGAACTATCATATCTTACCCTTAAACTTTATTTCCAGAGGAAAAAAATTATAAAAACTTTCCAAACTCTTTAGTCTATACATTATTTTTTTTGCTTGATGCATTAAAAAAGATCGATAGTAAATAGAGATTAAAGCACACTATTAGATTCTGAAGTCCTCACCTCTTGCTAATGAAAGATTTCAAGTCAAATAACACTGTAAAAGCTCAGTCAGGCTAACTGTAATATAGCAAAACCTGGATTTAATCTTGAAAGACTCCATGCTCACAGGACCTTTTGTGCTCAATTTTGCTCTTCACAAAACCATTAMATCACAAACTGGCCCTGCAGAGTGCCACAGGTGAATATATTTATCTCAGAACTAACAGATCTGGGGTGTTGCATCCGGAAGAGCAAAGGAAAAACTGAGAAGGTCTTGGGGTGTCTAAACAATCTTCTTTGAGCTGTAGTCAGGCAAAAGGAATGGAGGAAGCTGAACAGTATATTTCTACAATGCACATACATGTTCCTCGAGGCCTATACATATCTTGCTTGTGGTACCACTTCTATTATCATAATCTGAGCAAACATTCACATAAAGGACTTGAGCCTTGCTTATCAGGGCTATTATTCAAATGTTTGCATGTCCATGAGCAATCCGCAATCAGTTTTCTGAGGTTCCTCAGCCCTAAAATACTTGTGATGTAGAGAGTGCCAGAGAGGTGTGTTCTTGTTTTGTTTGCCTTAAGTAAGGGTCTCGGGGTTTAACAGCATAATTTTCAATGGAGTTTTATATTCTTACTKCATCCTCATGCAGGATATATTCTGGTCCTCTGGAGAGAGATGTTTCCAGAGACAACCTTACCTGCAGAAGGGACTGATCTTTGCAGTTACTGCCACTACGTGGATTTTCAGAACAGAAAGAAATCCAATATAATAAATATTGACATCATATCAAGATGCCTTTGAGGTTTCTCGTTCAGATAGTTCAGTGTAACTCTGCTACTATCTTATCCAGGATGAGCTTTCAAGGGCATGGCATTCAAAGGTACACTGCACTTTTCAACTATTAATCACTTCGGTACTTGGTAAACTATTTTCTACACTATGGAATAAATTTTACTTCCTAGATACTCCRTCTCCCAAGGAATCCAAAGCGATGAATGCTGCATGCCACTGATGAGCACTGCAACACAGAAGTCATTTCCTCAGTGTGATCCAGGCAACAGTGAAGGTGTGAAAAAATTAATGAATTCTTATTTCTGATAGTTTTATTATTTGCATAAATGATCATAAAATATTCTTATGGACTTGTAATTATAAATACACATGTGTATATTTTACTGATTGCAATCAAGCTTGTTTAAAACATTAGCCTTCATAACTCTATTTCAGTCCTGTTTGGTGAAACAGTAACTGATTCCAAAGTTACAGTATTGATAGTCATATGCTGTATTTACAGAAAATTTTGTATTGCATTATGAAAAACGTGTAAGCAGCACTTGATTTGTGAATTTTTTTTAATCCTGTACTTTGGAGGAAAGCTTTTGTGCTAATGGCTGTATGTGATATCTCATTATTTAAACAGCGTGAACTATATCATTACTAGTGCTGTGGAAACCAGCACATCTAAGGTGCAGAAGCCAATTTTGTTCAAAAAAATGAAATCTTGCTTCATCTGAATACCTGGGTTTTGTTAAGTTTTTTTCCCAATCTCAGCCTTGTCTTTTTTTTTTTCTTTGAATTTATCAGAAAACTTTAAAGGAGGTTTGTCTGTTCCTAACTAGAGATGCAGAAGGGCTACAAGTGACCGCTAAGCTTTCAGTAAGTTCCTTGAGGATTGTACTCATTACACTGGGGCCCGAGTATGATCACAGAGTGGTTTCAGCAATTCTTCCTTTCCCACTACCTCTTCTGTTGTGCTCTTCCTTAAGGGTGATAAGAAATAGCTGGTAAGACACAGGCCAAATACGATCTGAAAAGTCACTGTCTGTCATATAATGTGATAAGATAGTTGTGATGCTGTACTTACATTAGGTTGCTATGCAATGCATATTCTAGCCTCCCATCCTTCCTTTCACTGTGCTAACATAAACCACACAGAAAACAGCACCTGTAAAGGAGTGGACTGGAAGCCAGAAAGGCACAGGGTAGATGGGGGCTGTGAAAGGTGCTGTGAAGATTCAGAATGTAGCTGGAGGTAGAAATTTTACTTATTAGTGCACAGGATTTCATTAATGAATGAATAGATCATCAAATCCTAGCAAAACATAATGGATTCAAACAGGAAGTATTTTTGGTATCAAAAGGTAGTTTATGAGTACAGGATGGCTGTGAAATAGTAACAGGCTCAGCAGAGTACTGTAGGGATAATTTTTTCATGTTTGTTTGTTTGTTTTACCTTATTGTTGTAAAACTCCTGTCACTCTGTTAGGGGAAAATAAAACAGTATCCCGACAATGTTTTCAAATCCAAGATATGCCATTGGTACAAGGTGGACACAAGCAGATTCTGTATTTTAATATACCAAAAAAACCCCTTATTCATTTAGGAGAAATAAAAATAATTAAGTCAGTCTCTATTCACAGTAAGTGCACTGTAAATTACCTGGCACTTCAGTACTTTCATCAGTCACCAGAGCTCTAAGGGAATCATCTCATTGTGAATTAACAAACCTGACACCCTGTCAGAAGCCCAGGTGTAATCTGGCCGTTGCCGGAGCAACGGCGGGAGATTTAAACGCGGTGCAACTGAAACTCCCCGCGTCAGTCRCCGAGGCGAGCTGCCCCGGAGCCAGCCCGGCCGTAGGGGAGCGGCAGATCCCGGCGCAGAGGGGTTTCCTCAGGCGGGCAGAGACCCGCCGGCAGCGGGAGGCGCCGCGGAGGCCCGGGCCTTGCAGGAGCAGCCGCGGCCACCACACSCCTCTGGSAAGCGGCCTGGGGAGCGCGAGCGGGCGGGGCGGGCAAACAGGGCGAGGCGGGGCGCGGCAGTTGGCGCGGGAAGGGCGGGCAAACAGGGCGTCGCCACCCTGCCGGCTCCAGCGGTTATTCCATCTGGTGGTCATGGCCCTCCCAGAAGGAGCTTAGCTGTGGTGCCCACCCGGCGGGAAAACCGTGTCCTCTGCACCCACCAGAACGGCTGTGGCAACCCAGGCRGAGCTCCCAGGAAAACATGCAGCCACCCGGGCAGGTGAACCCYCTCCCAGCCTACCTCGTTGTCTCAGGTGCCTCTGTACAACAGGTATGAGGCGCTGGATGTGGAAGGCCAGTCAATGGRTGATGTGGATGATGGTCGATCTACACCAGAGGCGTTGCCAAGGTCAGTAACGTTTACCCCTGTAACATGACCATCTCCACGAGTTAAAAAAGATGGGTTATCATTGTAGGTCCTTCCTTCCGAGGGGAACAGAGGGTCCAACATGCCAGACAGACCCTCCTTTTAGGGAAGTCTGCTGCCTCCCTGGGGYCCAGGTTAAGGACATCACATCACTAGGAAACTTCCTAGCCTGGTACGGCCCTCGGTCTATTACCTGCTATTGCTCTTCCATGTGGGTGGCGATGAAGCTGCAACATGTAGTCCAAGGGTGATCAAAAGAGACTTCAGGGCCTTGGGACGGTTGGTAAGGGGATCCAGGGCACAGGTAATTTTTTCCTCTATCCTTCCTGTTGCRGGCAGCAATATTGGAAGAAGCAGATGGGCCCAGTCTATTAATACATGCCTCCATGACTGGTGTCATCACCAGAATTTTGTGTTTTCGGTAATGGGATGGTCTACATGGCACGAGGCCTGCTGGATCAGATGGGTTTCATCTTTCTCAAAGGGGGAAGAGATCTTTGCTCAYGAGCTAGTGGGGCTCATTGACAGAACCTTAAACTAGACTTGAAGGGGGAAGGGGATAACAGGCTCACCCGTGACAAGCCACAGGACGACATGCTAAGGTTGAAGGAACAGGGTGCTAGCAAGGACCTTCAGCTTGTTGCTCTGAGCCATGCTGGGTACACTGGAATACACTTGAAGTCTTATGGAGAGAAGCCAGGGGCTCGAGAGATAATAGGAGCCAACAGGGGAACACTGGTGAAAAACCTCAAAGGAATTAAGGTGTGTTCCTCTAAAAAGGTGACATGGCCGATGGCCCAGCTGAAGTGCCTCTACACCAATGCACACAGCATGGGCCACAGGAGGATTTGGAAGCCACTGTTCTGCTAGAAAACTAYGACATAGTTGCCATTACTGAAACTTGGTGGGACAAATCCCATGACTGGAGTGCAGCTATTGATGGCTACAGGCTGTTCAGAAGGGACAGGCGAGGAAGGAGGGGCAGAGGGGTTGCCCTCTATATCAAGAAATTGATAGATTGTGAAGAGCTCTCTCTGAGGAATAGCCATGAGCAGGTTGAAAGCTTATGGGTAAGAATTAGAAACTGAAGCAACAAAAGGAACCTTGTGGTTGGTGATTACTACAGGCCGCCCAATCAAGGGGAGCCTATTGACGTCGTCTTCTTACTACTCCAGCTACAGGAGGCATTGCGCTCGCAGGCTCTCATCCTRCTGGGGGACTTCAACCACCCTAACATCTGCTGGGAAAGTAGCACGATGAGCTGTAGGCAATTCAGGAGACTTCTGGAGTGCATCAAGGGTAACTTCTTAAGCCAGGTAATAGACAGCCCTGCCAGAGGGGTTGCGTTACTGGACTTGTTGGTCACCAACGCAAGTGAGCTAATCAGAGACATCAAGATTGGAGGCAGGTTGGGCTGCAGTGATCATGCACTGGTAGAGTTCGCAGTCCTGAAGGATACGGGACAGGCAAAGAGTAAAGTCAGGACCCTGAATTTTAGGAAAGCACAATTCCAGCTGTTCAATGAGTTAGTCAATAGGACCCCCTGGAAAACTGCCCACAGGAACAAGGGAGCAGAACAGAGCTGGCAGAGCTTGAAGGATGCTTTCCATAGAGCGCAAGAGCTCTCAATCCCCATGTGTAAGAAATCAGGAAAGGAAGGCAGGAAACTGGTATGGCTGAGTCAAGACCTGCTGGTCATACTAAAGGGAATGAAGGAAATGCACAGGCAGTGGAAGCAGGGACAGGTATCCTGGAAAGAGTATAGGGACATTGCCCAGTTGTGTAGGGATGGGGTCAGGAAGGCCAAGGTGCAGCTGGAACTGAACTTGGCAAGGGACGCAAAGAATAGTAAGAAGGGCTTCTATAGGTATGTCAGCCAGAAAAGGAAGGTCAGAGAAAGTGTACCCCCCTGATGAACATGACTGGCAAACTGGTGTCAACGGATGAGGAGGAGGCTGAGGTACTCAACAAATTTTTTGCCCCAGTCCTCACTGACAACCTCTCTTCCCACACTTCTTGAGTGGATGGACCTCAAGGCAGGGACTGAGGGAGCAAAGTCCTTCCCACTGTAAGAGAGTGTCCTGGTTTCAGCTGGGATAGAGTTAATTTTCTTCCTAGTAGCTGATATAGTGCTGTGTTTTGGATTTAGTATGAGAAGAATGTTGATAACACACTGATGTTTTAGTTGTTGCTAAGTAGTGTTTACACTAGTCAAGGACTTTTCAGCTTCCCGTGCTCTGCCAGGTGCACAAGAAGGTGGGAGAGAGCATAGCCAGGACAGCTGACCCAACTGGCCAAAGGTGTATTCCATACTATATGACGTCATGCTCAGTATATAAAGCTGGGGGAGGAAGAAGGAAGGGGAGCACGTTTGGAGTGATAGCGTTTGTCTTCCCAAGTAACTGTTACGCGTGATGGAGCCCTGCTTTCCTGGGGATGGCTGAACACCTGCCTGCTGATGGGAAGTAGTGAAGGAATTCCTTGTTTTGCTTTGCTTGCGTGAGCAGCTTTTGCTTTACCTCTTAAACTGTCTTTATCTCAATCCATGAGTTTTCTCACTTTTATTCTTCTGATTCTTTCCCACATCCCACCGGGGGGGAGCGAGTGAGCGGCTGTGTGGGGCTTAGTTGCCGGCTGGGGTTAAACCACAACAGAGAGGATCAGGTTTGTGACCGCCTAAGGAACCTGAACATACATAAGTCTATGGGACCTGACGAGAAGCATTCCAGAGTCCTGAGGGAATTGGCTGATGTAGTTGCCAAGCCACTCTCCATGATATTTGAAAAGTCATAGCAGACAGGTGAAGTCCCTGGTGACTGGAAAAAGGGAAACATTGCACCCATTTTTAAAAAGGATAGAAAGGAGGACCCTGGGAACTACTGCCTTGTCAGCCTCACTTCTGTGCCTGGGAAGATCATGGAACAGATCCTCCTAGAAGCTATGGAGGTCAGGGTGGGGATTCGAGACAGCCAGCATGGCTTCACCAGGGGCAAGTCTTGCCTGAGGAACCTAGTGGYCTTCTATGATGCAGTGACTACATCTGTGGATGAGGGAAGAGCTACGGATGTCATCTGTCTGGACTTCTGTAAGGCCTTTGACACGGTCCCCCACAACATTCTTCTCTCTAAATCGGAGAGATATGGATTTGATGGATGGACTATTTGGTGGTTAAGAAATTGTCTGGATGGTCKCATCCAGAGAATAATGGTCAACGGCTCAATGTCTGAATGGAGATCAGTGACGAGTGGTGTCCCTCAGGGGTCCATATTGGGACCAGTACTGTTTAGTATCTTCATCAATGACAATAGAATCATAGAATCATTAAGGTTGGAAAAGACCTTTAAGATCATCGAGTCCAACCATCAACCCAGCACCCATGCCCACTAAACCATGTCCCGAAGCGCCACATCCACATGTTTTTTGAACGCCTCCAGTGATGTTGACTCCACCACTTCCCTGGGCAGCCTGTTCCAATGCCTGACTACCCTTTCAGTGAAGAAATTTTTCCTAATATCCAGTCTAAACCTCCCCTGGCGCAACGTGAGGCCATTTCCTCTCGTCCTATCGTTTGTTACTTGGGAGAAGAGACCGAGACCCGCCTCTCTACAGCCTCCTTTCAGGTAGTTGTAGAGAGCAATAAGGTCTCCCCTCAGCCTCTTCTTCTCCAGGCTAAACAACCCCAGCTCCCTCAGCCGCTCCTCATAAGACCTGTTCTCCAGACCCTTCACCATCCTCGTTGCCCTTCTCTGGACACGCTCCAGCACCTCAATGTCC